>OY751354.1:15619105-15877471 GCA_963564715.1 Catocala sponsa
TTAAATATGCTTTTAATTGTATTATATAATTTATAGACTTATGTTTAAAGTTGTTAGTTTTTTACATGTAGTCTTTGTTTAGTAATATCTGAATTAATTTATTTTAAATAATGACAGCAGAAAATTATTTATATAATTAGGCTAGTGATTATATAGGTAGGTATAATTATACAAATATATTAGCTATTTCCTTGTACTAATCTTATTAATCTGGTACATATAGTCTTCTAGAAGCTGAGCAGAAGTCTTGAGTCCAATCCCAAGGCACACACCTCCGACTTATACAAGTTATGCGCTTATTTAATACATATTTTATTATCGCTCGCTTCAATGTTAAAGGAACACATCGTGGGAAAACCTGCATGTCTGTGAGTTCTCCATAATGTTCTCCAAGATATGTGAAGTCTGACAATCCGCACTCGGCCAGCGTGGTGGCCTAAGTCGTGATCCTTATTATACCGAGAATCTTCTTGGCATAAGAAGCGCATTTGCTCGAGCCCAGCAGTGGACGGGGCTGAGACTATAATATAAATATACTGTTTTTGCGCGGAGTGATGTTATACATATTAATTCTCGCCAAATAGTAAAATAATTCGGAAAGTTTTTGCAAAAAGATACACACTTCTAAGAAAGGCAAGATTTTAAATAATTATGTTTAGAAGTCGTGTAAAACAAATATTTGAGTTAAAGACGCACCCTACTACGTTTAAATATGACCTTTATCTACACAACGAGAACATGACATCTGAATTATAAATTTCGATTTAATAATTACCATTCTCATAATCAAAATCGTACACTATCAGTGTTTAACATGTACATGTAATGTGTGAGCTCAATCTTTATAGTGTAGACACTTTCGTGCGACCTCACTACTGTGGTGGCATGACCAATCATTTAAATCTTTGAGTAATGTAAAGGCATCATGACAGGGATTATAGTCTGTCTTTTAGATTAGCAAAAAATATTGGACACCTATTTTTTGTGTTAACAAAATAATAAAAAAATAGTCTAAGATATATTATGGGTAAGTCATACCCGTCGGGCCGCCACGCCAGTGTGCTACGAGTGCAATACAAGAACATATTTAGGATGCTGATGGGACTGCCTCCTTATTGCAGTGCGTCTTTAATGTTTGCCAAAGCTCACACGGATGGCTATCACGTCATAACACGTACAAAAGTGGCTTCATTGTCAGGCGTTTAAGAGACAGTAGCAACAGCATCCGAATAATGATAGCTTCTCGATTTGACTGTCCAGTTCTATGTAAGTGGACTCATATAATAACAGGACAAGTTTTTAATTCTAATTTATTGCAATTTAATTTTTATGAGTTAATTTTATTTATTTAGTATTTATAATGCCAAAAATATATTGAACTGAATTATGATATATAAGTATGACATGCAAATTCAATTATAATTTAAATGTTACTTTTAATATCTCTTTCTAATTATTTGTTCTTAGTTATGTTGTTTGGTAAATGTATTTCAATATATTTTGATATAATTATGTGTCTGTGATAAATATGTTTTTCTAATGCTGACTCTATGGACATTACTACTTACTGGATTTAAAATCTGAAATAAACGTTTTATTATTATTATTATATAACGCATTAAAGTTTGGGAGTGGAGGCTTGTAACGTCACACTTTTGTAAAATGTGTACCTAAAAGTGAAGTACCACGAAATTTAAACGCATTGTATCTTCGTTGTTATTAGTTTGTGAGACAAAAGAAAACACACGTGTCCAATATTTGTTGCTAATCTAAAAGATCTCAGATCTCCCTCTCATGATGCCCACTTAACATTAGCATATGCTATATTTTTTAATTTGTTGTTACTACGGAACCATGAATAGTATTGTCAGGCATCATTTCCCTGACACGCAGTGGGATTTGTAAATACGACAGATAATAATTGATGCACTTGCCTGCCGCCCCTCGTCACGCAGAGTAAAAGTTATTGTCGCACACAAGTACACAGCGCTCGGTGTACCCACGCGGACCACTGTGTGGCGTGTGCTACGACTGATTGTGACGAGACGACTGCCATGGAATTAGCACTTTACATACATAAACCGACGAGTGCTTGAAGAATGTGATAAGAGTGAATGGAATAGGAGATAATATGTATGGATCTTAGCAATGAACCCGCAGTCTCTGCTTACCTCTCCGATAGCCTCGCCATCACCTTTTCGCTGAGTGTTGTGGATTCCACAAACAGTCTGGATATTTTTTGTGTCCGTTGTTTAAATGTTTGTAAAGTCCCGCGGCACAGGAATCATGCCCAGGCGGGAGTTGTCTTTGCAAGAATGAAAAATGAGAAAAAGATCCTTTACTGCTCTTTCGTTACATGCTTAAGTTTTTGACCGATTTAATGTTTGCGACCGATCATGAAGGATTTTTTTTAAATATAGGTCTGTTTGCCCGAAAACTTTCTCTCTGAAACCATCACGCTCTTACAGAAGAAAATTTACATAAGAATAATAGCACTCTTACTGTATTTTGGCTCGTCAGAATCTGCTCCATTATTTTCCTATCATCTCGTGTTTAATTCCTTTTACCTAAGATGTCTTACACGGTAAGAGTGTCGGAGGCCTACATACCTATTCAATTCCTTTCATTTCTTCACATCTTCAATCCTTTTTATAATTGGCCACTTTAAAAAAGAAACTATACATGTATGTGTGAATGAATTCACTGGGATCGGCTTATTCCATATCGATGTATTTCCATAGCTATGTCTAAAATTCGCGAAAATGAATATACGGCACGCTGGGCACGCATCACTTGGCAATCGTCTGAAGAACGCGGAGGGGAACAACTGGCGACCAGTCGTCCGAAACAACTGCTGTTGCTCAGTCGCTAATAGGGGTTGTGAAACTATCGGCTTATTGGATTCTCTCGCGTTTACGTGTCATAGATAAGGTTTGGGTACCGGCGACGCGCGAGTGATACCTGCTGTTATGCACGTCCATAGGTTACGGTAACCGCTTACCATTAAGCGTGCTATAGCGGGCTTACGATTACCACGTTTGTGATATAAAGGACTGTCATTAGATTTTCATCATGTTTTTCTCTTTTACTGATCTTTTTGATTAGTTTTATGCAGCCATAGTCTCCAGAAAACTGAATTGTGCGTCTCAATGTTAGTTTAAGAACGAACGTGTGAATGAGTTACTGGATCTTACCCCAGTAGCACAGTTCACAAAGCGATTATCTAAAATTAAACGGTAGCTGAAGAATTAAATTGGATGTTATACAGATTTTAAATAGAAAATTCTCTGTCAATAATTTTCAATAGAGTCGGTCCTTAGTCTGTGAGATGATGATTATGATTGCGCTAAAACAGTTTTGACTGTTGAAGAATTTTCCATTTAACCGTTTGATTAGCCGGTATTTTATGCCACCTGTCGTGATCGTTGATAGGCTGGTATAAAATAGCTTTAGGTGGTGGTAGTTTAATCGTTAAAAGCATAAGAGATGTCATCGAGTGCCTCAAAATGACTGTTGCAGTTTCAGAAACGAGATAAGTGTTGATAAAGTAGGCAACAAAAATAAACCGCATTGAAACTTCTGAAGACTAATTTGTTTTCGTCTAGCGTGTCAGTGTAAGCTTGTGGACCTATCTCGAAGACTACTAAACATATTTTTAAGATCGTGATACGTGACAAGTTCTACCAGTTCCATAGACCCCTAAGAAACAAATTGAATGTAAGGATGACAGTGGATTAGTGACTACTACAAATACATACTAAGTAATGCGCTGATTATTGCGTTTTTCCAGACAAATAGTCTAAGTCAAAGACCAAACTTAGCGCCAAGTACCTATTACGTCTTTTCAAACAGAAAGCTAAATGCATAGAGTGAATCTACTCAGAAAGAGTTATCGTGCATGAGGTATGTAATAGGTCGGGCGCCGCCGTTTGTTTGTAAACTATTTCTGGTGATTTCTATAAAACTGTGTTAGTAGGAGACATCGTGTTATTTTGCTTACTTAGAGCTCAACTTAACGACAAGGATTAGCCTAGTGGCTTTAATGGTCACCTCGCAGCTGCCATTACGTCAAGTGTTTTAGTTTCGAATCTCGAACGGAATAAAATATGATCCACAAGCAGTTGTTCCGAGTGTAGGCGTCCTCTGCACTCGTTGTCGGTACAGCAGCTTACATTCCTCTCTAGATCTTGATGGCAACTTGGCCTTTTGATACCATACGAGCTTCGCGTTTTCTTGATTAGTTGTATGAAGCGAGCACACGAAAGGTGTTCGGTTAAAAGGTCAATGAGCCGTTGCTGCGGCGCAGTGCTGCGGCTCTGCGCTGGCGCGAGTCTGCGTGTTCTCTGTCCCGCAGCGCTGCGCGTTGTACGGAACATCTTCCTCACCTCGTTTTTTCTATTTTCTTGCAATTTAGTATTAAAGAATAGATCATATTGTATCAACATCAAGTAACCAATGAGCTTTCCTCTTACGTTTTTATGGTTCTTAGCAGCTAACATAAGCGGCAATAATTAAAGCTTTTGATTCTTATTCTCTTTAATAAGATGTGACAGACTTATGACTGTTCAACGTATAAGACAAGCTGGTAGGGAGTGCGTTTGATATTTCCGTCTCAGCTCTGTGCGGAGATGAAGAACAAATGTCTACGAAATATTGCGCGTAAGTTCTGTATTCCTAACCTAGAAACCTAGAAATTTTCTTCGTATCCGTTTGTTCCTTTTTAAGGCACACGTAAACCCGCGGGTTGGATTTGGTTTATTTTAATAACTATTACCTTTCACTGTTAATAAGCTATACACTTACACTGTCCCTGACGTTTTACAATGCTTTTCAGCTGGTCTGTGTCTGTGTCTAAGTTTCTAATAGACAAGATTTCCGTACTGAGCATATGCATATCGGTATTTCATAACCTTTCTTTCATTCGGGTGATTTTATTACGTTATGTGTCCGGAAATGAATTCGATAATATCGTAATTGGATATTGTTTACCATAATAATGTTTTAATTTTTAGAGCTTATCTGTAATTATAAATAAGTGTACGTAAATAACTTCAATCATTATTTATAATTATGCGTTGATAAAATTCACAAGACAGGGCGCTATGGCGCTCTTTGGGTGAGGGCTATGTCCAGCAGTGGACTATTATAGCCTGATGATGATGAAAATTCACAAGAGGTCTGCGTGGATGGACTGGATGGTCTTTACTTCCTAGAAATAAATGCTTATTAATAACTGCATTATTAAACCATATACATTCGATAGCGTGATCTGACAGAATTGGAAAAAGAAATATCAAACTTTTTTAATATCTTTCGGTTCCGAAAATCCATTTGATGAAATTGAGTATTTTCCGCTATTTCTTTATAGTTTCAGATCTAGTCATCCACGCACACTCGAAAAGTCCGCCCTGAAGCCTATTTAATTTGGCTTTGACCATCATAATTCACAACTCAATGTCGGTATTGCATACCATTATCAAGTGCATATCTGTACCAAAGATGTTGATTATATTCTAAAGGTATTGAAAGCAAGATGACATGTATTTCCTTGTTCCCAAACTAATAGCCGGTTTTGTATTGGTTACAGGTCCGGGCTTCATCGAAGAGTTGGACATCGAGGCGTACATGAGCTCTGTCGACGGCTGCTACCCTCCGCAGACCATCGACCACCCGCGCCGGACTGGGTACCTATCAGTCTCATCATTTGTAGCACAGCCATTTAGTTTAATAATATCTTATCTTATTCAGATAAGTCAAGTCAATTATATTATGATTAAATATACGTGCTACCCATAATTTAGCAAAAATGCAGCTTGTATTCAGGGTGGCAATCACGAATACTTGTAAGTTGTAACCCAAATTACTAGTAATTGTAATCGGTTTTTCTAGATTGACATAGAGAGTATACATGTGTTTACATTATTTATAAGACAAACAACTAGTCGCCTAAATCTGCGTAAATAACAAGTCTCCTTTAAAATGTACCGTGTGAGTGTGAGTGTGAGTGTGACCGATACCTACTCGGTGTATTGGACCATATTACTATCTGCAACAACTTCATTAATAGTAATCATAATTCATTTCATTCCAGGGGCCATCAACTCCCAGAAAGTCCACCGGACTCAGGCTCAGAGAACCCGTACAGTCCAGCAGACACCCAAGGCCATGCCATAGCCGTGCCCCAAACGGTTCTGGGCCCCGACTACATGTTGGTCCACGACCACATCCCGACGCACGAGATTCTGCAGCAGAATGGAGACTACATGTACGAGGAGCTTAAGACGGATAGTATCGACCATGAGGTGCTGAGGAGCAACTTCACCGATGTCGTGGTTCTGCCTCAAGACTCCAACATTGTGGAATTGGGCATTAGGAATGTTAGGCACGACTTGGGGATTGGAGATGTGTACCAGAATAGGTAAGGGATTTTTGAGTGTATACTTTTGAAGCGAATTCACACATGGATGTTATGACATATGTTTGATGTTTGGTGCACCAGGTACAACCAGGTGAGGGTGGACATGCCGGAGTTGGAGCAAGGCCTGATCACTCCTCAGCTGGTGTCGCTGGGGCACGAGGGCCTGGCTCCCGTCTACACCAGCCTGCAGGAGCCCAACGCCAAGAAGCGCAAGCACGACCAGGACTCCTCACAGGTCAAGTGTGAGCCTGGTGAGTCCTGATACAGCAACTTAATTCACGCCTGTGTATCTCTGAAGGCATTGGCAGTAGTTTTTTTCTTTTTTTTATGGTATAGGCGGCAAACGGGCATACGGATCGCCTGATGGTAAGCGATTACCGCCGCCCATGGACACTTGCAACGCTAAAGGAGTCACAAATGCGTTACCAGCCTTTTAAATTTGCCCTCCTCTCCCCCAGGAGGGAAACGAAGTCTCTGCATGCCGAGTCTTGATTTTTCCTTATACGTCTAATCAGTATTGGCTCTGCAAGAGTGTAGCCAATCTGTGGTTGTAATTGGACTTCAGATTTCAAGCTGATGTCTTACAGCATAGCTTGTACTGCCAAGCTTTTATTTTTCTTTATACTGCTGAAGTGCTTTAACCTCTCAACCAACGATCGGATGCCGGCATGCGAGCTTAAACAGACTATTTATAACGTAAATGTTATGATAGTCTTCTTTTGTTTAAATAGCTTTTTGTATTTTTGATAACTGGGTTGGTTGAGAGGTTAAAGAACTGTAAGAGTGTAGCCCACAAGTGGTTGTAATGGTCATGGTGAAGACATGAGCACAGGAGCTGACTTGTATTAGTGAACAGCATGGCAGTACGCTTTGGTTTTTCCCTATACGACTAAACAGTGTTCCACAAGTGGTAGTAATGTGTATGTGTTGTGGTCAGCGGCGCTGTCCCCGGAGAGCGGCGGCGCTGGTGGAGTGACGGTGCGCGCGGCACCACCTTCGGTGGATGGGTCGGAGGCGGGTGACGACGCGCCGCTACAGTGCATCCGCTTCGCAGCCTTCCAGCAGAACGTGTGGCACTGCCTCTACGACTGCAACCTCAAGCCTCTGTCAGTACACACCTATCCTATAAATACTTCCATTTTAGGAATCATTTGAGGATTTACGCACATTGAAACAACGGACACAAAGAACAATTAGACTTCCGAGAATCACATCCAGCACAGCGTAGTGGCGAAGTCACTGGTTAAACCATTACGGCATCAGAGCAATCATTATATAAATATCGATATATTATAATTATATAACCATTCACGACAAACATCTGTCTGTTTGTATGGCTTCGTAGATGCCAAATGATGGAGCAATTTTTATGTGAATTCTAAGGGAAAGCTACTTTAATTGGGATGGCTTTTGATAAAAATCTAAGGTAGACAATACGCGAGCAATTACTGGTATTATGAGCAATTATAGCCTACGGTAAACGCTGACCACCAGGCAACCTGTATGCAGGTTTACAGATTTTTCTGTGCAACAAAAATTGTTTTCAAATTAAGATACGCTGTCAGTCAGGTTTGATTGTTGATTTGGCCAGATATCCCACTTCGACCTACCTCTTAAACCTATATTCCATTTTATGAAATACATAAATGATATTCTACGTATATTAGTTAGGTTCACGCAAATGGCTGAATCTATAAGAAGATACCTGTAAAGGCGCGATTCCATAACGCAACTCTTGCTTGCAAGTATGACGTCACATTTGCGTACAAGTTTCTTTCATTGGAAACATGTTTTCGAGAGTGCAAATTTTATTACAAGTGGAGATGTTCGACAAATGAGTAGGCCATCACGGGTCGAAGACGTGCTTCTCAATAAAAATGATTATTTTACTCGTGCGCCAACCTTACAGACATTATGTTTTGATAATTTGTACAACGATAGTTATCATGTGCGTACACATCACTCGTTAGACATTTGAAACGTGCAACTAACGTTTGCGCGTTCAATGTGCAGGTCACTTGAATAAAAATATGTACAAGATCAAACTACCCCATACAAGTTGTAGCTTGTATGCAGGTTTGTACAAGTTGTATGCAATTTGCAACTTGCATGCAAGTAATTTGCCTAATGGAATCACGCCTTAAGAAGCAAAAAGCAAGTATTGTTGAATTGAGATACTTCATTAGTTAGGCGGAAAACCGATTGCAACTCACTTCTTGAAAACGAAATTCTTAGAATTTAGATTCTTTCTTTTTTTTAGTCTTTATTTCACAAAAGAAGCAGGTGCCATTTTTTTAAATGATCGATTGTCCAAAAATTTTGTTACTTAACTTTGCAGTTAAACTACTAGTTTACCATTCCTCCAGGATCTTATAATGTCCAGCAGAGCTTCTAACGTGTATTCGTTCCACAGCCAACCCCCCTCGTACGTGGTAGGTGCCGACAAAGGGTTCAACTACTCACAGATAGACGAGGCCTTCGTCTGCCAGAAGAAGAATCACTTCCAGGTCACCTGCCAGATCCAGATACAGGGGGACCCGCAATATGTCAAAACCAGTGAGGGTCTCAAAAAGATCAGCAACTTCTGCCTACATTTTTATGGAGTCAAGGTATATTTTAAAGACTGCTCTCATGCCTTAGTACTAGGTCTTTTCCTCATGAAAACGACCTACCATAAAACTAATATTGGTGAATTACACATTTTTCCTCTTTGGAATTCGAATCTTCAACTCTCGCCGAAGTACTAGTAGCGTGGTGACTAATAAAACTACTACGCCAACCCACCCAACGTACTGCGGTGCTAGTACAGATAATTTTCCGACATAAACATTCAGATCTTGTGCTTTTTTACAAGAAATAGAACCAACATGTATTCAAATACTGCAAAGCATTTATAACAAAAAGAACCTTCCCAGTCCACAAGGGCGTACAACAGGGAGACAATTGGTGCTGGACAGAAAGGAGTGGAAAGACCGAAGGAAGGCCTTTGCCCTGTAGTGGGACGCTACAGGCTATAAATAAATAATAAATAAAAATAAACATTCAGTAGAAATGAACACGTCCCAGCAAGCGGACGTAGTTAGCAGCTGACTTCGTTCCAGTATATGTCTCTTCACGTCTATGTGAAAGTGATAACTTACGCTATATATTGTTTGTGACAGGCGGAGGACCCGAGTCAAGAAGTGAGAATTGAACAAAGCCAATCGGATAGAACTAAGAAACCTTTTCACCCAGTGCCGTGAGTGTACTTCGTACTAACTACATATTTGTTATACATAACATTATAGTTCAAGATTCCATGGGTGTTTTGAGATAGGAATGTTTTGAACATAGCGTTTTGTTGGTGCTTTAATTTAAATAATAATCAGGTTATCCTATGCAAACAGTACTATCTCGTATTTATCCCTCTTGAGGTACAAAATTCGTAAAGATAAATTAAAAATGAGAACGGGCCGAGGATTGAACCCTGTGGAACTCCCTATTTTAAACACCGACTAAGGAGTTCGCTTTCCATTAACAAAGTTTTTAAATACTATTACTCAAATATGACGTGGAAGATTCAGTACTTGTTTATTACACCATAGTGAAGTTATTTCTTGATCAATGTTGCCTGAACTATGCAGTCAAAAGCCTTAGTTGATTCATATCCTCAACAAGTAACAGATTACTAGCAAGCAATCTTGAAAAGAAATCAAGAATACAAGTAATTAGTACCCGCATTGCTATGCGGTACTGACTACTTGTATTCTTGTTAACCTGGGCAGCTAAGCTAATGCTAGCAACCAACTCCTAATACTATTAGGAGTTGGTTTACGTTGGTAGTGCGTTAGGTGGGATCCAATGCCTTAATCGTTCCAAGCTTACACTGCATTTGTGACACAATACCTGTTGTATTGCAGAGTGGAGCTCCGGCGCGAGGGAGCCAAGGTGACGGTGGGGCGCCTGCACTTCGCGGAGACGACGAACAACAACATGCGCAAGAAGGGGCGCCCCAACCCCGACCAGCGCCACTTCCAGCTCGTGGTGGCGCTGCGCGCGCACGTGGCGCGCCACGAGTACATGGTCGCCGCGCACGCCAGCGACAGGATCATCGTGCGGGTCTGACTCTCTCTTCTATATCATATACATCTACCCGCGCAATCGGCTCTATCTGATATTTAATTAGGGAAGTAATTCCTGTTCCGGTATTAACTTTATGATTAAAAGTACATAAAAACATTCTTATATAGAGTTGCAATCTATCTTAAAAAAATCAAGTCAATTCATCGTTTCCTTTTGAAGTTTTGCGAACATAAACAAACGTCTCTCTGCGCAAGAGAAATTATAGGCCTCAGCATCTCAGCCGAAATTTTGTTTGTTTACCTACGGCTATAACTAAAGAATGGCCAGCTGACTGGCAGTATGATTTCTGTCACGGTCGTTTAGCTGGTGATGTCATGGTGTACCTTACGCACCGTTGGGCTGAAGTATTGAGAGACGAAGGCGAAATTCTTGCTATTAGCCTCTATATAGTTAAAGCGTTTGACAGGGTCTGTCACAGGTTCCTTCTATAGAAGTTGCCATCTCCACTCATTAGAAATTCTTTGCAAATCGTTTCCTTATATTGTTTTCAATGTATAGAGTTTACGTTATAATTGATTTCAACGATATTATTGTGTATGTGCACAGGCATCGAACCCGGGTCAGTTCGAGTCGGACTGCTCGGAGAGCTGGTGGCAGCGCGGCGTGTCGGAGAACAGCGTGCACTTCAGCGGGCGCGTCGGCATCAACACCGACCGGCCAGACGAGTGCTGCGTCGTCAACGGTAACACACAAACATACTCACCACTGCACCCCTAAGGGTAGGCAGAGACCCCTATGGGCACGTCCATATACCGGCGGGTATAGTTTGAGATTGTTTGTATTAGGAGACAAGGTAATTGTCATCAACCAGCCACGGTGCCACACTTCGAGGTGCTACGATTTTTTTTAACGGAAAACACATTTTGTCTGATCTTGGATTTGATTCCGAGGCCTAACGTAGAGTAGTAGTATTCAGTATCGCTGCGTTATTGAGGAATTCTTATTTATCAATAGCTCTGTGTAAACTGTTCTCCTGCTGGATACGGGCCTCTTCTCAGAGTGAGAATGATAACGCCATAGGTCAACACGTTGGGCCAATACGGGTTGGCAGACTCATAAACGTACAAGAACATTATGGAAGTCTCACAAGCAGGTTACCTCACGATGCTTTCCTTGTTCGTAAAGCGAGCCATAGGGAACTGTTAAGTTCGCACATGACGGACAGACGCGCGTTAAATAGTTATTCTGCGTGCTAGTTCACTATAAATATATTATCAATATGAAAATTAAATATGTTTTTTTGGAAATTAATATTTATGTTGATTCGCGCTCAGAGTATAGTGCTATCGAGTGTAAAAGTATGTGTGTGCGTGTGTCTGTCGGCAGGCAACCTGAAGGTGAGCGGGCACGTGCTGCACCCGTCGGACGCGCGCGCCAAGCACGACGTGCAGGAGCTCGACACCGCGCAGCAGCTGCGCAACGTGCAGAGCATACGCGTCGTCAAGTGCGTACCACCGTACCGTACTTTCCATATGAGGGAGGAGAACCAAAGTTACTCAGACTGTGGATACCAAGAAACAGTTCTCGAGAGGAATCTCGAGATCTTTTTCTTGGAATCCACATACAATATTATTTTTTGTCAAGAAATGTGTTCAATCATATATACACTGGACCGTAATGAAAAAGAATCAGTTAGAAAATCTTCAATATCTTCAAAAGTACCTGACCTAGCTTTATAAAATAAAGACTAAATAAAGAATATTTTAATGTGCTTTAATGAAAATAAAAAAATTATTTCAAGCTTTATATTTTTAATAAATATATAATAATTAAAAATGCGTAATTTGCCCAGTATTTTCGTAAATGTAGATTGGTTGCAGATGTGCCGTTTTCACGCATTTTAGTACTTTGTGTTGCCTCTGCGAGCTCGTAATACTGCTGTTATGCGATTTGACATACTTACTACTTTCTGCTAGGTTTTTGAGGCGATGCTGCGGAATATTCTGCCATTCCTCTATTAGAGCTTCTTTTATTTCACTTAGCGTGATTGGCGGCGGATTCCGCTGACGTACACGTCGTCCCAGTTCGTCCCATGCATGCTCAATGGTATTTAAGTCGGGGCTGCGTGCTGGCCACTCTATGTATGTAATACCGACTTCTTGAAAATAGGCAAACACTATCTGAATTGTATGTGGGTGGGCACTGTCTTACATAAAAACGACATTCTCGCCCATGTCCACTAAAAATGGACCAACGTAGTCATTCAGAATTTCAGTGACATATTTTTCTGCAGTTAAAGTTCTATTTTCTATCACCACTAGTTCAGTGCGGCTTTCGGAAGAAATCCCAGCCCACACGTGAACAGAGCCTCCGCCTCCTGGTACTTTTCTTCTATACAGGCTTGGTTATAGCGCTCTCCCGGTCTTCTGTACACTCTTTTCCTCCCGTCGTGCTTGTATAAACAGAATCTAGACTCATCGGAAGAGTCCAATTCTCGTGTTCTCTACCTAGAGTTTCTGTGATTTTTTTAGTTTTGGACCATTTGCAGGTCTTAATGGCTTTAAATTTGCTTCAGCCAGACGTCGCCTTACTGTATCCGTACTCAAATTGTTTCCTCCAGCTCGTAAATGATGATTCTTTACTTTAACAGCCGAAAGAAAGCGATTTCTCAAAATTGTTGACATCATATAGCGATCCTCCCGCGCCGTCGTGCACCTTGTTTGGCCTGTCCCTGGTCTTCGAAGATTGGATCCAGTTTCATGGAAACGCTGGAGTACTCGCTGAACTGTAGAAAGTGTCACAACAACAGTTCTCGCTGTATGTCGCTGACTGTGCCCATCTTCAAGCATTGTCAGGATCCTGGTACATTCTTCAGGGGCTAACGACATGATGACTTCAGAATTATAAAATTTATAAGGCAGAGACACCATATTTATAACTTTTTCATTGCCAAACTAAAACAAACGCGGAGCAATTGATCTGAATTTTTGGTACTAAATAAAAAAACCACCATTATTTCAAAAATAAATAAAAAGATTATATATTATTTTATGTGACATTAAATATTCTTTAATTTAGTCTATATTTCATAAAGCTGGGTCAGGATTTTTGAAGATATTGAAGATTTTCTAACTGATGTTTTTTCTATGCGGTCCAGTGTATATAAACTAAAAACAAGAATGGACCGATGATTGAACCCTGAACACCCATTTTGATCATAAACTCCGGTGATAGCTTTACCATTAACATTAACTTTCTGTGTTCTATTACTCAAGTACGAGGTAACAAGACTCAGTGCCGTACTGTATAGTTCACGTAGTACATACCTCGTCAAAAGCCTAAGACATGTGATGTTAGCGTGTGTATTATGTAATTGTTCTCGCCCGTTAGGTTCAACTACGACCCGCTGTTCGCGGTGCACTCGGGGCTGCTGGGCTACGACCCGGCGCGCGCGGGCCCGGCGCGGGACACCGGCGTCATCGCGCAGGAGGTGCGGCGCGTGCTGCCCGAGGCCGTCAAGGAGGCGGGTGACGTCACGCTGCCCAACGGGAACACCATCCCCAAGTTCCTCGTCGTCAATAAGGTAAGATCCTCAGACAACATATAGCCATTATGTAGCTAGACTGATATTCAGTGTTGCTACATAATGTCGCGTCTATATTCCCGAACAAGTGGGCAGAGGTGTATGGCACTTACATTTCGTCATCTGTTTCTAGTCCCACATAATATTCCTATTACGCGGGTCCTGAAAACAGTTAACAAAATGGCGAGGCTCCTATCGGGCAGTTCCTGTCTTCGTGCTGTTTGTAAGACTTGCTCGGCGGAGAAGCGCAGTAGCACATTAGTGACTCATAAATCGCATTAACTACCACTGCAACAATTTTTGACATTTATGTATGTCTGTCTCTATTAACACGTATCACGTGAAAAGGACATCACGGATTTCGATGTTTCATCAAAAAATTTATGAACACACTAATATATCTATACTACTATTATAAGGAGGAGAGTTTAACGCATCACCAGCCGGCGGCGTGAGCCAGCTCCGTAGCTGGTCACCGTTAGGGTTATAATGAAACGCGTAGACTGATTCAACTGAGAATATATTTTCACTTTTTACGCCTTCTTATATTTTCTTATATCCCGTTTATTGTTCATGCATGTAGCGCTAGCACTAATGTGTACAGTAATCATTTCCACCAATCAGCGACGAGTAAACAAAGTTCTACAATTTCAAGAGGAGTTCTTGAGCGTGTGTGCGTGCGTCGAGGTGAGTATACTGCCACGTATAAAAACAGAGGGAAACGTCGCGCGTCGCCAGTTCGTAAGTTGGTTTCGTGGCGGCTAGAGTCTGGGCGTATGATGCTCCGTTCGATCGCCTTCGCGCGTCGCTTGGTTACGTCGCGGCTAGACGTATGATGCTCCGTTCGATTCCAGGTTCCTCATAAACTTATATGTTGCTTGTGCGTATATATGTATATACGCCGTATATATATATATCGGGTTTGTTTTGTTGTTTGTCTTTAAAATTTAAAAAAACACCAAATCGCTAGTGTAATACTGAATTAATGATAAAAGAAAGAACAAAGTTGCAGGTAAAAGCTAGTTTATTAATAAAAAAATGTAATTTGTTCAGGACCGTATCTTCATGGAGAACCTGGGCGCAGTGAAGGAGCTGTGCAAGGTGACAGGCAACCTCGAGTCCAGGATCGACCAGCTGGAGCGCGTCAACAAGAAGCTGTGCAAGCTCAGCGTGCTGCAGCGCCGGGACAGCTCGCGCTCCTCGCTCAGCAACGGTATCTAATGCTTTCTCAGCTCCAAACTCTGTCAGTGTTAGTACCTCAAGGAGTTGTGCTAGCTCCAACATAAAATCATTGCTGACGTACTTACATCAATTAATTCTCAACAAATGTTCCACGTGATGGCAAGTTTGCTTATAGTCGGTGTACGGTTAACGTACAGACATCGCGTAGGTATTGTGCTTACGCTGTAACCTACTTTCCGCGTTTACTTTAAAATACATTCAGTTGACTAAAAACTGTCATAACATTCGCCACGGATTAGCATCCATAATAATTAACTTGTACATTTATCGTAATAAACTTTTTATTCTTATTAATCCGTGATTTACGTCAACTCACCCCTTATAACTTAACACACACCTTTGGGCCATACAGTCGTCTTTCGCGCACATTTCTGAAAACAGTCTGCTGTTCACAATTTTCTGATAGTAAATAAAGCTTAGCCATCGATCTGACGTCATGGTCGCACGCACACTTACACCGCGGTGCTAATCGCCTCGTCTTCAAACACACATTATTGTTAAAGATCCAATACAAAGTCGAATTATGATATTTCATTATTAATATCAAATGCACTTTCTATCTCTGCAATGTTTGTTCCAGATTCTCGCTACTCGGCCGTATCAAATTCTTCCAAATCGCTGTACAGCGACGGCAACATATCCATAGACCAGATCCGTGACATAGCGCGCAACATTCGCAAGCACGAGTGTTGCCACAAACTCAGCCACAACTCCCCGAAATACACCCGCAAACAGTGCAAAAATTGTCATAGTAACTTCTCTAAATACGGGAAATATTACAACCAAAACAAAACATGCGTGAGGTATCACTCCAGTAAGTTGGAAAAGGCAGACAATGTGGACAATCCGACGTATACAGAGTCCCACATGCAGCCGTACCAAGAGGAAAGCTATAGTTCACTGACGAAGAAAAAGGACACTTGTCTATGGTTAAAGAGCGATGATAATTTCTCATATGGCAACACCAAGCTGGGCTTTTGCTGCAGGAAAGACTACAGAGACTCGAGCAGCGAGTTGATCTCGAATAAATTTCTTCAGATTGTCATTACAATATTAATATTCATAATGGCTGTATGGTAAGCATATTTTATATTTTATCTACAATATATTACAGAACCTTTGATCGTGTTAGATAGGACATTACGATGTTTGCCGTGACCGTTAGCGCTAGCGACAGTTAACTACTCAATACGCACAAAACTATACAAGTGCGTGATGCGCGCTTTGGGTCGAGCTCGACAACTGTGCGTTTCTCATTTTGCATTGCTGCTAGGCTAGAGCCACGGATGCAAAAGAATTGTTTCCTCGCCTTTTGTTATATCCCTCTGCTGGGTAAAAGCCAGTCCCCTGGACTTGCAAACCACTCTGTTCGAAGACACTCCCTGTCGGTCTCTATCGGAGATGTCCACATCATCTCGCCAACTTCGTTTAGGTCTGCAAACTTATCTATATAAATGAAAATCTATTGTCACATGTATGACGTAGCTTCACTTATGAGCGGCTCGTCCGATTGGACTGTTTGTTTTTTTGTTAATAGTGTAATTGTCAAGACAAAGTTTGTATGAATGAAAATTTGCGGGAAATCGCGGGCAATGTCGAAAATTTAAATCATTAGTTCCCAAAGTGGTTCAGGTGGACCCCCAGGTGTCCGCGGGTGATTCGATGGGGTGGACCCCCATCGTTGGCGTGACAAAAAGATGGGGATTCATAATTCGTAAGCGGGGGTCCACGACTGTTGGACAAGCTCAGCGACTGTTACTTGTAAAAACTTGCATATTACATATTCAGTACCAGTGGTTTTTAGATTTTTCGGTAGAGCATGACTAAAAAAAATAAAGGTCAGCCCAACTACCGGGGTAGATTCAGTTCAAATATGGTCAGCCTGTAGAGATTTCGTCAAATGTTTTCATTGCAAGAACTTGTTTAGCTGCAGGTGGTCTACCGGTACCAGCTAAATTTTGAAAGTGGTCTATAGATGACAAAAAAAGTCTGAGGACCTCTGATTTAAATGGGAATAATATATGAAGAAATTTTTTTTGACGTTTTGATATTGAATTTAATTACATGAAATATATTTTTGTATAGATTGTCAGGACAACGACTGTCGGGTCAGCTAGTTAAAGTATAAACATGTATGTTTGTGTGTGTAGCCTGATAGTGATGTCGGCGCTGTACTTCCAAGAGCACAAGGAGCTGATCTCCATGCGCGAGACGCGCAAGTACGAGGTGGCGCGCCACGACTTCCACAAGCCCTACGACCGCATGCGGGACGCCAAGGACCTCAACCACATACAAGTAACTATATAGATTTAGTTTGTCTTTCGAGTGAAAGATATGGATGTCAAGATCTCACTGACATAACATTTTGTTACAACTACACACAGCAGCTCATATAGACAAAAGAAAAAGATTCGTATTGTTAATAAACATTTGGCGATCGAAAAGAGTGGCATGAGTTTCTTGCCTGCTTCTTCTCATGAACGCTCTACTCCTCGAACAGGCTTCTTCTCATGAGAGCTCTACTCCTTGAACAGGCTTCTTCTCATGAACGCTCTACTCCTCGAACAGGCTTTTTCTCATGAAAGCTCTACTCCTCCAACAGGCTTCTTCTCATGAAACCTCTACTCCTCGAACAGGCTTCTTCTCATGAGAGCTCTACTCCTCGAACAGGCTTCTTCTCATGAAAGCTCTACTCCTCGAACAGGCTTCTTCTCATGAACGCTCTACTCCTCGAACAGGCTTCTTCTCATGAAACCTCTACTCCTCGAACAGGCTTCTTCTCATGAGAGCTCTACTCCTCGAACAGGCTTCTTCTCATGAAAGCTCTACTCCTCGAACAGGCTTCTTCTCATGAACGCTCTACTCCTCGAACAGGCTTCTTCTCATGAAACCTCTACTCCTCGAACAGGCTTCTTCTCATGAAAGCTCTACTCCTCGAACAGGCTTCTTCTCATGAGAGCTCTACTCCTTGAACAGGCTTCTTCTCATGAACGCTCTACTCCTCGAACAGGCTTCTTCTCATGAGAGCTCTACTCCTCGAACAGGCTTCTTCTCATGAGAGCTCTACTCCTTGAACAGGCTTCTTCTCATGAACGCTCTACTCCTCGAACAGGCTTCTTCTCATGAGAGCTCTACTCCTCGAACAGGCTTCTTCTCATGAACGCTCTACTCCTCGAACAGGCTTCTTCTCATGAACGCTCTACTCCTCGAACAGGCTTTTTCTCATGAAAGCTCTACTCCTCCAACAGGCTTCTTCTCATGAAACCTCTACTCCTCGAACAGGCTTCTTCTCATGAGAGCTCTACTCCTCGAACAGGCTTCTTCTCATGAAAGCTCTACTCCTCGAACAGGCTTCTTCTCATGAACGCTCTACTCCTCGAACAGGCTTCTTCTCATGAGAGCTCTACTCCTCGAACAGGCTTCTTCTCATGAAAGCTCTACTCCTCGAACAGGCTTCTTCTCATGAACGCTCTACTCCTCGAACAGGCTTCTTCTCATGAAACCTCTACTCCTCGAACAGGCTTCTTCTCATGAAAGCTCTACTCCTTGAACAGGCTTCTTCTCATGAACGCTCTACTCCTCGAACAGGCTTCTTCTCATGAGAGCTCTACTCCTCGAACAGGCTTCTTCTCATGAGAGCTCTACTCCTTGAACAGGCTTCTTCTCATGAACGCTCTACTCCTCGAACAGGCTTCTTCTCATGAGAGCTCTACTCCTCGAACAGGCTTCTTCTCATGAGAGCTCTACTCCTCGAACAGGCTTTTTCTCATGAAAGCTCTACTCCTCCAACAGGCTTCTTCTCATGAACGCTCTACTCCTCGAACAGGCTTCTTCTCATGAAAGCTCTACTCCTCGAACAGGCTTCTTCTCATGAAAGCTCTACTCCTCGAACAGGCGTCTTCTCATGAACGCTCTACTCCTCGAACAGGCTTCTTCTCATGAACGCTCTACTCCTCGAACAGGCTTCTTCTCATGAGAGCTCTACTCCTCGAACAGGCTTCTTCTCATGAGAGCTCTACTCCTCGAACAGGCTTCTTCTCATGAACGCTCTACTCCTCGAACAGGCTTCTTCTCATGAGAGCTCTACTCCTCGAATAGGCTTCTTCTCATGAACGCTCTACTCCTCGAACAGGCTTCTTCTCATGAGAGCTCTACTCCTCGAACAGGCTTCTTCTCATGAAAGCTCTACTCCTCGAACAGGCTTCTTCTCATGAGAGCTCTACTCCTTGAACAGGCTTCTTCTCATGAACGCTCTACTCCTCGAACAGGCTTCTTCTCATGAGAGCTCTACTCCTCGAACAGGCTTCTTCTCATGAGAGCTCTACTCCTCGAACAGGCTTTTTCTCATGAAAGCTCTACTCCTTGAACAGGCTTCTTCTCATGAGAGCTCTACTCCTCGAACAGGCTTTTTCTCATGAGAGCTCTACTCCTCGAACAGGCTTCTTCTCATGAACGCTCTACTCCTCGAACAGGCTTCTTCTCATGAAAGCTCTACTCCTCGAACAGGCTTCTTCTCATGAACGCTCTACTCCTCGAACAGGCTTCTTCTCATGAACGCTCTACTCCTCGAACAGGCTTCTTCTCATGAGAGCTCTACTCCTCGAACAGGCTTCTTCTCATGAACGCTCTACTCCTCGAACAGGCTTCTTCTCATGAGAGCTCTACTCCTCGAACAGGCTTCTTCTCATGAGAGCTCTACTCCTCGAACAGGCTTCTTCTCATGAGAGCTCTACTCCTCGAACAGGCTTCTTCTCATGAACGCTCTACTCCTCGAACAGGCTTCTTCTCATGAGAGCTCTACTCCTCGAACAGGCTTCTTCTCATGAGAGCTCTACTCCTCGAACAGGCTTCTTCTCATGAACGCTCTACTCCTCGAACAGGCTTCTTCTCATGAGAGCTCTACTCCTCGAACAGGCTTCTTCTCATGAAAGCTCTACTCCTCGAACAGGCTTCTTCTCATGAGAGCTCTACTCCTCGAACAGGCTTCTTCTCATGAGAGCTCTACTCCTCGAACAGGCTTCTTCTCATGAAAGCTCTACTCCTCGAACAGGCTTCTTCTCATGAACGCTCTACTCCTCGAACAGGCTTCTTCTCATGAGAGCTCTACTCCTTGAATTGGCTTCTTCTCATGAGAGCTCTACTCCTCGAACAGGCTTCTTCTCATGAACGCTCTACTCCTCGAACAGGCTTCTTCTCATGAGAGCTCTACTCCTTGAACAGGCTTCTTCTCATGAACGCTCTACTCCTCGAACAGGCTTTTTTTCATGAGAGCTCTACTCCTTGAACAGGCTTCTTCTCATGAACGCCTACTCCTCGAACAGGCTTTTTTTCATGAGAGCTCTACTCCTTGAACAGGCTTCTTCTCATGAACGCTCTACTCCTCGAACAGGCTTCTTCTCATGAGAGCTCTACTCCTTGAACAGGCTTCTTCTCATGAGAGCTCTACTCCTCGAAAAGGCTTTTTTCATGAACGCTCTACTCCTCGAACAGGCTTTTTTTCATGAGAGCTCTACTCCTTGAACAGGCTTCTTCTCATGAACGCTCTACTCCTCGAACAGGCTTCTTCTCATGAGAGCTCTACTCCTTGAACAGGCTTCTTCTCATGAACGCTCTACTCCTCGAACAGGCTTTTTTTCAATGCAAAATTTTAATTCCTTGTATTATTTTATTTTTTTATTAATATATCTTATATCGTTAATTGATGTGTCCAAGAATTGTTTGCACGTTTTTATGGATATAAAGATTTTTTACTTTGACTTTGAAAAGATGCATGATTCAGTATTATAGTAAGGCAGTATAGTTACATAGCAGTTTAAGTTCTTTTTCTGTTTAATATTAACGTCTTAAACTACAGTGGCCTGCTACTAATCAGACACAATTGTCTTCCAGTCTGTCACTCGCTGACATACCAGCGAGTGACAGACTACTTGCCATTATTATAATTTATATTGAAGTACCTATAAATACTATTGGTGTAACTTTGATATTAACCTTGAGTCGCACACCAGCGACCAGACACAATAAGTTTTTAATTAGGGATGTCTGATATTCCAATAATTGACAGGTTAAATGAGACATCAGGCACTCTGAAACTACCACTTTGCTGAATGGAGTTGCTCTGTTTAAAGTCGTGCTTATGTAAATAACACATTCTCTTGTTGTTTCAGAACCCGAAATTTTCACAACACTCATCCTCTAGGAAAACAGTGAAAGGTATGTATAACATCTTATCACCTAATGTAGGTACATGCTAATTAATCCTATAATTTAATTATGCAAGTTAGTGAATTTGTAATTAGTTATTTCCCTAATGTTATTAAATGATAAGATACCATTGTCATGATATATCTGGTAAGAAAAAAATCTCTATTTAAATAAATATATAAAGCAACATAATATAGCATTGCGTCTAAATGCTTCATCCTTTAATGACAACTTTATTTTGAGATATGTTTTGGCAAGAACATTTTGTCCGCAAGTAAATAGAGCACCGACTTCCTCGGTGCTGCTACTGAAAATAACCTTATGTAAAAACTGAATTATACTTTGGCTGAGCCGGACATCAGACCCGGGCATCAGACCCGGGCAACAGACCGGGGCATCAGACCCGGGCATTAGACCGGGGCATCAATCCCAACATCTTAATGCCCAGTAGAGCATTAAGATGTTGGGACTGATGCTCACAGTAGTGAACATAATAAATTTATGCCACGGATTAAAGGCAGATAGGCATTACCAAAAAGTGCTATACTGCTTGGTTTCTTCCCGCGCCTTGAGATCACACACGTTTGGTTATCGAATAAATAATCCACTTTTGCAACACACGGATGCAATTTTAAATTCGTTAACACTTTGTTATGTTTTTGCCAAAAGTATTGTTTTGTAAAGAGTGGTAGAACAAAAGTTGTTAAATATTATGTAAACAAGATACGGGTAAAAGCTTATTATAATATTTTTAACCAGATGTACAAGTTCTTGATATTAACCGTCAAGCCCGACACCACACACGATCATGCAGCGTGCCTGGACATTCACTTTGTGTCGAAGAAACATCCGCCTCGTACCTTCACAGTAGACATATACACGTCTAGCCAGTCCTTCGAGACATGTACGAGCACGTGGCTCTGCGCATATATGTGACACGGAGCTGTGTCTGTTCCAGAGAAAGGCAGTCACAAGACGACGGCGGAGTACGCGACGAGCCCGGAGCCGGCGCCGGCGCCCGCGCACGCGCCCGCGCCCGCGCACGCGCCCGCCGCCGCGCACGCCATCAACCTCCACACCTACGCCAACAAGCTCATCAGTGAGTCTCACATACCTTCTATCTCTTGTCAACCTGTTACAGTCCAGTGCTTAAGGGCTCTCCCATTTAACGTCAGCACATGCAATCTTCCAACTTCGTATCTGTCTAGTAGGCGGGTGGGTGGAACTGAGACTACTTCAGCGATCCACCCAGCAGTGCCCAATGCAAGCTTATCGTAGCGCGCTATGAACTTCTGGACGACGCGACGACGCTCCGGCTATTTCTTTAGTATCGATACTAGACAGATTAGAATCCAACCTAGCCATCCTTGTCAGAATACTAGTCCACGGCTGGAGGGCGTCTTGCCTTACATTTGTCAATTTGCGATATACCGGAGCCCAAACACCCTCTTTCCCCCTTCCCACTTCTCTTCTTCCTGTGGTTCGGGGTCGGTGCGGGGCTTGAGGCTAGCGAAGTGTGATGCCTGGTAGGTCCGAAGGGCGTGGGGGGCCGGTGCGGGGTACAGGGAGACCCGGTGGGAATGGTTTCCGTCGGCCACCTGCCGGTTAGTAGGGGACCCGAACCTGGGTACATCCTGCTCGGGAGGCTGTCCCGCCAACCGACGAAAATCCCGTCTCGTAGTCGTCGTGCCGGATTGGGCGACCGGAGTGGACCCGGCGGCTATGTGCGGGGGGGCACCGGGGGCCCTTCCGTGCTTCCTATCGGCTTCTTGCATAACTCGTAGGCTTGCCTCGCACTATGACTTTGCTCTTTCTTTGGGCACCGCCTCTACCTCGAACCATGCATCAATCCATATCCCCACTCTGATAAATTATAAAAACCATGAAAGGTAAGAAAAAGAGCAAATTTTCTACGGCGGACACCCCTTCCACATTTCTAGTGGATTTCTGCAATGTCAGGGGTCTACACAGTAACCTCGATGCCGTCCACCACCATCTCCAGACGGTGCGGCCTGCCCTGCTGCCCTGCTCTTTTTAAAGGAGACACAGATATGCGCCCCGGACGACATTTCATACTTAAAATACCCGGGCTACGAGTTGGAGCATTATTTCCGTCGTAAAGCCGGGGTGTGCGTGTTCGTCAGGGGCGATATCTGTTGCCGCCGCCTTCGGGGCCTCGAGCATCGGGACCTGTCAATTTTATGGCTACGCGTAGACCATGGGGGTCTTACCCGAGTTTACGCATGCCTTTACAGGTACCCATGCCAGTGAGTCGGAGTCAACTCAGCTACTTGAGAACGTTCAAGAGGGGACTGACCAAATATTGAAGGGGTACCCATCCGCGGAGCTGGTGGTCTTTGGCGATTTTAACGCTCACCACATAGAGTGGCTGGGATCCCGGACTACCGATTTCGTGGGTCGGGCTCTCTTCAATATGGCCTCGGCCTATGGCTTCTCACAACTGGTGTTACATTCCACCCGTATCCCAGACAACGAGAGCCATGAACCTTCTTTGCTGGATCTTCTGCTGACTACACATCCACTAGGATACAGGGTGGAGGTCGATGCTCCTCTGGGATCATCGGATCATTGCCTTATCCGCAGTGCAGCCCCTGTTACGCGACCAGATCGCTCTTCGGTGACTGGTTACCGTAGAGTCTGGCGATACAAGTCAGCAGATTGGGATGGACTTCGAGAATTTCTTGCATCCTACCCATGGAAGCGGCTTTGCTTCTCATCCGGGGAACCTGGCACTTGTGCTGACTGCATCACAGATATGCTCCACCAAGGGATGGAATTATTCATCCCTTCTGCCAAAATACCTATGGGCGGCCGCAGCCGCCCCTGGTTCAATAACGCTAGCAGAGATGCTGCACACCAGAAGCAGTTGGCATACTTAGCCTGGAATAGGGCTAGGAAGTGTCGGGATCCTGATGTGAAGGAGAGAAAGCGAGAATTTAATGCCGCTTCTAGATCCAGCAAGAAGGCTATTGCCAAGGCTAAGGCGGAACACGTTGCTAGAATTGAATAGAATTGGCGAGCGCCTTGGAAGACATCCTTCAGGGAGTCGTGCTTTTTGGGCGCTCGCCAAGGCTGCGCTAGGAAATTTTTGCCAGATCAGTCTCCCACCACTGCGTAAGTCTGATGCCAGTCTGGCCCATAGTGCAAAAGAGAAGGCCAATCTTTTGGTAGAACTCTTTGCCTCAAACTCGACTTTGGATGATGAGGGAGTCATACCACCTACCATCCCAAGCTGTGAGAGCTCTTTGCCTGAAATCCGCATCAACCAGCGTGCGGTTAGGCGTGAGCTCGAACTCCTGGACATCCATAAGTCTAGTGGGCCTGACGGCATCCCTGCAGTGGTACTTAAGACGTGCACCCCTGAGTTGACCCCTGTTTTAACGCGCCTATACCGTCTTTCCTACAATTCCAACAGGTTTCCATCTTCGTGAAAGGTTGCTCATGTTCACCCGATCCCGAAAAGGGGTGACCGGTCGGATCCTTCAAACTATAGGCCGATAGCGATTACTTCCTTGCTCTCCAAAGTTATGGAGCGGTTAATAAACCGCCTTCTGCTGCGGTACCTTGAGGATCATCAGCTGATTAGTGACCGCCAGTATGGCTTTCGCCATGGTCGTTCGGCTGGTGATCTTCTAACGTACCTCACACACCGCTGGGCGGAGGCTTTGGAGGGAAGGGGAGAGGCTCTGGCCGTTAGCCTCGATATCGCTAAGGCATTTGACAGGGTCTGGCATAGAGCCCTTCTATCGAAGCTACCATCTTATGGAATCCCCGAGGGACTCTGCAAATGGATAGCCAGCTTTCTGGATGGTCGGAGCATTACAGTCGTCGTTGATGGTTGCAGCTCCGAAACCAAAACCATTAACGCTGGTGTTCCTCAAGGCTCGGTGCTCTCCCCAACGCTGTTGATCTTGCATATCAATGACTTGTTGTCAATCGAGAACATACATTGCTATGCGGATGACAGCACGGGTGATGCGCGTTATACCAGCTATCAGAATGTCCCTCGGAGCATAATACAGGAAAGACGAACACAACTTGTGTCTGAAGTCGAGGACTCTCTTGGGCGGGCCTCCGAATGGGGTGAACAGAACTTAGTTCGATTCAACCCCTCGAAGACACAAGTGTGCGCGTTTACTGCCAAGAAGGACCCTTTTATCATGGCGCCACAGTTCCAAGGAGTTACTCTCCGTATCTCCGAAAGTATTGGGATCCTCGGCGTCGAAATCTCAAATAAAGTCCAGTTTGGGCGTCACTTGGAGGACAAAGCTAAATTAGCGAGTAAAAAGGGGGGTGTACTGAACAGAGCCAGGTGGTACTTCACACCAGGTCAACGTCTTGTGCTTTACAAAGCACAGGTCCGGCCGCACGTGGAGTACTGCTCACATCTCTGGGCAGGGGCCCCCAAATACCAGCTCGACCCACTTGACTCCCTACAAAGACGGGCAGTTCGAATCGTCGATGATCCCAATCTCACGGATAGACTGGAGTTGTTGGAGCAACGAAGAGACTTTGGGTCTCTCTGCGTGTTCTACCGACTCTTTCACGGGGAGTGCTCTGAAGAACTGTTTGATTTGGTACCAGCGGCCCCTTTCTATCACCGTACCACTCGACACCGAAGCAGGGTTCATCCATATCCCCTGGAAGCGTTCAATTCTAAGACGGTACGCTTTCAGCGATCATTTCTCCCACGTACGTGCAAGCTCTGGAATGAACTGCCAGCTTCGGTGTTTCCCGAGCGCTATGATATGTCCTTCTTCAAACGAGGTTTAAAGAGAGTTCTTCTTTCACGGTAGGCAGCGGCTTTGCTGTGTCCTAACATTGCTGAATTCAATGATCAGTGGTTACCACTTTCCATCAGGTGGGCCACTTGCTCGTCTGCCACCAAAGGCAATAAAAAAAAATTAAAAAAAAATACTAGCTATCTACTTAAAGAGTTCAAGTTTGTTCAAATAAACGTGAGTGCTTCATCAGCAGTAATTATTGCTATTTGAACTTACTTCTCCGAATGATATTTGTAACTTTGGATCTTTGACGGTTACGGTCGTTACAAAACTAATAATACTAATAATTCCTGCTGGGCACGCCGCACGGGTCTCTTCTCAATGTGAGAAGGACCATAGTCCATCACGCTGGCCCAGTGCGGGTTGACACACTTCACATATCTTCGAGAACATTATGGAGAACTTTTAGACATGCAGGTTAGCTCACGATGTTTTCCTTCAACGTTATATCGCACGATTATTAACTATTTAATACGCCCACGACGATGCGTGCCTTGGGATCGCACGCGAGACTTCTGCATGGCAGTCGAACGGCTGGCCACTAAGCTATCGATGCGTACAAAACTATTCATTAAAAAATGTTAGGTGTAGCTGGTATAATGAAAATTGTAATTATATAAAAAATGGCGTCAAGCAGATTGTCTAGTACAAAGTCGGAATAGCAGACGGAGACTCGCCGGTTTTCACCATTACGAGTCACATGACAACGTAGACCCGCCGCGCGCCGTTGATTACCCTGTAGTTATGTCCTTGAAAAATGACACTTCCTCCCCGAGCACAAGCATAGCTCTTTTGGCTCTCCTCTGGCCTGCTGACCAAGGCAAGGCAGAGTTGAGAATCTTACAGGCGCTTTTGGAACTCTAACTGACCAATAAAGACCAGCTGGAGACAAGAGCCTAGCCGATCAATAAAGACCAGCTGGAGACGAGGCACTAGCTGACTAATAAACACCAGCTAGAGACAAGGCCCTAGCCGACCAATAAAGGCCACTTGGAGCTAATAGCTTTAGCGGCCTCCCTCTGACCACCGACCAAGGCAAGCCAGAGTCGAGAGTTCTACTACTCTGAAGGTACTTTATCGGACCAATACAGACCAGCTGGAGATGAGGCCCAAGCCAATTCTCTGAGGCATTCAGGAGCGCAGTGCCGCCACTCATATTCAAGTTGCCTGCGGTCATGTATGTGTAGTGATAACTACGATTACGTATTCAGATGCTTGTTTGTTTGATCATGATGAGAGTGTTTATAATGCAATATTAATTAGTCTGTGTGAGCATACACACACACACATGTACACAGTGGTATATGACTAAGTCAAAGTATTAAATAATATTCAGCACAATTGAGTTACACAATTGAGGTCGTAAGTACGTCGAAGATATTGAGGTGACATAGACAAAGACTGGAGGCAGATGCTGGACGCGGTAAGCTGAAGACAGGGCGCTATGGCGCTCTTTGGGGGAGGGCTATGTCCAGCAGTGGACTATTATAGCCTGATGATGATGATGATGATAGTTGTAATGTGCCTACATATGTATTACTTTGTACGTAAAGCAGGTGTTGTGCCCACAGACTCGGTAGCGAGCGCGGTGCAGGCGGAGCGAGCCGTCACGCGCAAGGCCGACGTCGTGGGCGGCGCCTGCTCGCCGTACGCGGCCAACACCAACAACGAGCTGGACCCCGAGTGTCAGGTACGTCACACCACGACACAAGTCACACATCACACGCCACACGCCACACGCCACACGTCACGCGACACACGACACACACCGCACCGCCGGTGTTGAGCCGCCCGCATCCTGCCGCTCCCCGCGGCCCCTACCAGGGTAACCGTTACTCGAATAATTCGATTGCGATCGCGCTCCTACTATGTCTACTACATATATTGTTGTGTTGTCCACGCTGCTATAAAAGGAGGACATCGCCAGAGTCGCTGCCTGGATCAGACACGTTTTGGTAAGATTATAATAAAATTATAATGTCCACACTGTTTATAAAACTTCCCACTGCTGGGCACATGCCTCGTATCAGAAAAGGGAAGGTTTGAAACAGTTCAGTGGGTCTTGGCTATCCCTTGGTACTGGCGTGATTAAGAGAATGCAGAGTGGGAACATTCGGGTATATGTACGACAGTATTATATAAAGAAACTTCAAGCGGCGATAATCCAATACTTGTATTAGCTTTTTGATCAAAGTCGTGGGTTTGATCTCGTCACATACACCAATTGAAATCACTCGCCGCAAGCATTGAGCTTAGCTGAGAGAAGAACAGTGAGTAGTAGAGCCTCGCTGATTTCAACATGAATGGGCCGGCTCGGTGGGAGAAGTACTACCCTCTTACAGATATCGACGTGAAATAGCAGTGTTCCTACTGTTGTGTTTCGTGTGGTGAGTGAGAGTGCCGGATGCCCAATCACCCTCTTTCCCCCTTTCCGCTCCTTCTCCTTCCCACTTCCTTTTTTTCCTAAAGGATCAGCAACGCGCAAGTGATGCCTCTGGTGTGGCAGGCGTCCATAGGCTGCGGTGACCACTTACCATCAGGTGGGCCGTGTGTTTGTTTGCCACCTTAATTGTATAAAAAAAAAGAAGTATAATAAAAATAATAAAAATAACCATACAATAATGTTTAATCAAATTTTTTACTTTATTTTATTTCTTACAGTCACCATGCATCGATCCGCCTCAAACTTACGACAACCAGGACGACCGTTCGAAACCCGACAAAGAGCTGAACGACACGTACACGGGGCCCCTGGAGACCCCCACGGGGGACAAGCTGCCCAACATCCCCGTCATACCCGAGAAGAACCACACGGAGTCGCTCAAGGCCGACACGGAGTCTCTCAGAAATGAGAATGAGTCCTTCAAGATGGAGGACAACATGCCAGAGAATAACTTCCTGGATAACAAACCGAATGTGACGGAGAATGGGAGTAGGATGAAAAGAGATGTTAGGAGAAAGAAGAGAGATGAGAGAAGTTCGGAGGAGGGACAAAATGAGAGTGAAGGTGAGATCTTTGTTATATAATGACAGGAATCACAACGGAATCATTAGAAATAAAGCAAGAATTTATTGTACATAAAATTATGTCCGCGGCTACACTCTCCTAAATGCAGGTTAGGTTAGAAACAATATTTTTTTCTGGATGAAAGGTACCCTATGTCCTTTTCTGGTCTTCTGGCAACGTCTATTTCATGATCGATCAAGTAGTTAGACGTAAAAGCGTTATAAACAAACAAACTTACATTCGCATTTATAATATCCCACCAAAAACATAAATGTAAAAAAGGAGAGCCAAGTTCAATACAAAAATTATGCTTGGCTGTGGGCTTCGCCGCAAAAAGAATGGAGATCTAAATGAGTGCCAAGTTCTGAGCAAAATCCAAATATGTATTTATAGGAACAAAATAACATTATGAACAAGTATTAAACTCTATTTCTTTGCTTTATTGGATACCTATAACAATTGCTCTTATTTAAAAATGTGACATCTTAAAGTAGATTAGATTTGACTTGGCCAGTTTTCATTACATCAGTCATTTTATAAAGTTACTAGATGTTCCTGCGGTTTCACCCGCGTTTATCGTGACTGCGCCGCCCCCGTGGGTCGTAGCGTGATGTTCTGTGTACCGTTCCGTAAGGAGCCAACCATGACCACGCGTCTGAGCCGCGCGGCATGGTATCTCGTAGTTTTCGACCAGCCTTGCACATCATAAATGCGCGCGCAGTACAAACTTGATCATTATTTTGTTGCGTATGTTATTTTAAAACTGCGATATCTCCTAAGATATTCATTGAAATCGAATGATGTAAAGGGCAATTTTGTTTTAAATTAAATACTTGTAATGAATAACGTATTTATTTGGATAAGGATTAATATCATGTTTATAAAAACACCTTCGCAAATAATACATTATTTTAGAACAAATTTGATTATCATAAAAAAGGTTATAGTGAGCCAACCTTAAAAGATAGACATATGCTGTCGCAGACTCTTTTTTAGAACTTTTAAAGGGGACCAATTGTTTCATACATGATTTTTGCGAAACTTTAACTGTTTACGCAGCGCACGCAGCGGAAGCTCTCTAAAGGGAAGAAACTATCCGATTTTGAAACATTCTTCATTGGTGCTCCGCTCCTATTGTTCTTAGCGTGATGATATATAGCCTATAGCCTACCTCGATAAATGGGCTATCAAACACTGAAATAATTTTTCAAATCGGACTAGTAGTTCCTGAGATTAGCGCGTTCAAGCAAACAAACAAACAAACTAACAAACAAATTCTTCAGCTTTATAATATTAGTATAGATTCAACATATATATATATATATATATATATATATATATATATATATATTAATTCTGATAAAAACTGGCCATGTCAAATCTAACCTACTTTAAGATCTCACATTTTTAAATAACAGCAATTGTTACAGGTATGTCTCGGGCAGCCTGTCGCTCTTCAAGAGATTGTATAATTTTTATATTGTCCAATGTATTGTAACGCCATTTCATATATTTTAAAAGCCTATTTTGAATATTTTCCATCATATCAATATAAACATTGTTCTGAGGATTTCATACAACTGATGCGTACTCCAACAAGGGTCTCACGAGACTCTTATATAATAACAATAACGTAGATGAATGTTTGAAATCTTAACTAACTCTTAAAATGATTCCTAACATGCGGTAGGCTTCATTAGTGGCAGTTGCGACATGAGTATCAAAAAGAAGCTTACTATCCAGCGTCACTCCCAGGTCTCGCACCTCGGTTACCCTCGTTATTATTTCACTGTTAATCTTATAGTCGTATTGTATAGGATTTTTCTTTCTTGTAAATGTTATAACATTACATTATTTTACATTCAGATATAATGAGTTATTATTACAGTAACTAACTAAGCTTGCAATGTAATTTTGAAGCTGAACACAGTCTTCATTTCTAGAAATTATTTTATAAATCTTTTTGTCATCAGCATAAAGCAACATTTTAGATTTCTTAAAGTTAGGCAGTACATAATTCAAGTAGAGATTAAACAAAAGAGGTCCGAGGTACGAGCCCTGTGGGACACCAGAAGACACAGGAGTAAATGAAGAACAGAAGTCTTTGACTGTGACTGCCTGGCTGCGATCTCGTAGATATGACTCCAGCCACCGAAGTTAATTGCCATGTATACCAAGAGACTCAAGCTTATATAAAAGTAACTTATGCGAGATTTTGTCAAACGCTTTTGAGTAATCCGTACACACAACGTCCACCTGATGGCCATCGTCCGTAGCAGCTGTCACGTAGTCAACCAGCTCACAGACATTAGTCTCTGTCGATCTGCCACTAATAAAGCCGTGTTGTTGCGGGATTATAATCGGTCTAACGATACGTGTTAAAACATTACATATATGTAATACGTCCGAAAAATATAGGGATTACACTTAATTTTGAAATTGGGCGGTAATTATTAAATCATGCTTATTACCACTTTTGTACATAGCCGCCGGTGTATGCCGGCGGCCATGGCAGGCAGCGGCTCGTTTGTGCGGCAAGCCCGACGGCTCAAATACCCGCCGGGAATGCCGTCGGGCTTGTTGGCGGCATGCCCGCTGGCCGGGCCGCCGGCACAGTGTGTAGGAGCCTTAATACAGGGGGGCTGATGTGATGATGGTTGTTGTCAGAGTGCGAGACGGTGCGCGTGGGCTTGCAGTCGGTGGGCAAGCCGCCGCTGAACGCATCGCTGTTCAGCGACGCGGTCTGCGCGCACTCGCTCGCCAACTTCAGCTACGAGGTGCCGCTGTCGCTCTGCCTCACGCACAAGCAAGTGCACCTCACCTTCAGGTAACTTACAGCCAACTTTATATTATTGGGAAGAGAGAAACCCGCCACGCACCCTCAGATTGTCCACCCCAACTATTGCAATAGAAAACGGTTGACAATACCGAACTGCGCTGGATAGGGACAGCCACGACGTGGGACCCGCGCGTACTACAACTTGCAGTATGCCGCTTCGAGCACTAAATATGCGCCGACACGTGTTTCGCCTCAGCGCGAGGTATCCTCACGACCGTACTATATTCCTACAGCGGTAGTAAGTGCATCTGCTGTGGATCAGATGAGGTCTTGTGTTCTCTTTCCAGGTCCTAACAATAAAAAGTTATTTAGTTTTCTGGCGAGAATTTTTTAATATTAATCCGGATTTAGGAAGATCGTAGCATTGCATACTGACGTGCTTTGGCAAGTACAGTGTAGCGTCAGATTTTTTTCTGGTTGTGCGAGATTACTGCCTATGTGTGTTAGCGCACACACTTGTGCACTATATTATTTCTTACATAAATTGCCAGTCTCCGTTAAGATTAGCCGCATTGACCTTTGGTCTCAAGAAAGAGTCTTATCATCTTGAGAAGAAAGATTAACTGCATTATCTTTTGAATGAAAAACAGAAAATCTTGTCACCAGTTGCAATATTGAGGTTAATTTTGCATGTCATTAAACCGGCACCCTGTAGAATAGTTATGTACGCACTATTTGTAGAATGGAGCTCGCTCTCGCGGCCGCATCAAGATGTGTCCCACGGTGACGGCATATTATTATGGCAGTGGTTCAGTTCTTCGACATATGTATAATGTTGCTATTATTTGCAGCTCGACGAGACTGCAGGAGATCCGCGTGTGCGAGCAGTGCAACGTGGAGGCCAGCGGCTCGTGTCGCGCTCCGAGCGAGCGCTCGGCGCGGCTGGCGCGTGTGGAGAACATGTGGGCGGTCAAGCTCAGTCTCGAGTGCCACGTCGACCGCACGCTGAGACTGCGCGCCAGCTTCCAGCCCTACAAGAAGGTAATGTAGAGGACCGCCGTGATATTTCCAGCCGACACAAAGGGAGAAACCTCCAACCTGGCTGGGTGCTCGTGCTTGGGGCCTAACTGTTGATGTCGGGAACTTGTATACATAATAACTCGCTGTGTAAACTCAGCTTGCGCGATTCTCAGGATTATACGGCGAAGGTTGTAATTGTGTACAACGCCATCTCTTGGCACTTATCGTAACTTTTTCTTTTGTGCGGAGTTGCTACAGTTGCAATCACTCGCTCTTAAAACTCTTTAAAGAAGCATCATTTACACGCTCAAATACATAATTATTAAAATTTCAGAAATAAATGTTACTAAAAATAACTTATAGTTATGAATAAAACAAGCTAACAAACACAAACAGTACTTGATACGATAATATATATATATATATATATATATATATATATATATATATATATATATATATATATATATATATATATATATATATATATATATATATATATATATCCGTCTTTTATGCTAACTAGCTCTAGATGTATTTATTATATAGATAATAGATAATAGATAATCCTCATATTGACAAGAGTACAACTATTATATGAAGTCCGTTAAATGTTTAATATCTATTATTTATTATACAATATTTAAGACTTAATAATACACAAAAAAGACAACGCACAAAAGATAATACAACATACGAAAGATAACATACAACTCGTCTTAATATTTAGAAATAACTCTGCATTTATTATATAATTAATATCAAATATTGTATTTGTCCACAGGACATCTGCACGATATCGGAGCCCAAGACAGCCTTCATAGAATACAACATACGTATACACAGAGATTGTCGCAACTAATTACTATTACATAAAGTACTTGTATTTATTTAATAAGAGTCGCCTTACTAATAAATATTTATAATAATACTATGTTAAATAATAATTGCTATTATTAGTTTATATGCAAACAACATACATAATTATATTAAACCTGCATACATAGTAAACTAATATTATACTGCGGGCTTATTTATATATTTGTGCTCCTTAATCTCATTCTACACAAAATAATTTTACTTTCCAATAAAGTAGAATCGTAAGCGTTAATTTAGGTGGATAAAACCGCAGGACATAACTAGTTTTTGCATGTTTTTATTTGAATAACTTGCGACTGATGCACCACACATATGCGAGGCATCGTTATATTATGTTCGCGCAGGTACACACATGTATCCTTCGAATATTTGAAAGCATAAAGTTAATGAATGCTACAACAATAAATGTAACGCAGCGGCACACACTGCGCACACAACCGTCGACCAACACCAGAACGTTATTTCAACTTCGCACAATTATAAGTTCGTATATGAAGCTTAATTAATATACCATATAAATGTGGTACAACTGTATATCAGAAAATATTATATATTTAATTACTTGAAAAATGTGTTGGCTACTATAAAATAAATACTTTTTATTTTTCTTGTTATTATGATCCTGATCTGGCAACAAGATCATTTATGAATGTAGGTCACCAAGTGACACCTAGGCAGTAGGCACGTCACAGGTTTGGGGTTAGTGACCATTTATCATTTATTTATTAGTAAGGCTGACAACACTATAATTATTATATATTAGTAAGTATAGTAGTACTATTAGTATATGAATAGAAAATCCGATCTAATAATAATAACACATTCCGTAAGTGCAATTATGTAATTCTCCGTCCTAGTATAATATAATATAAATAATCCACGTATATCATTATTATATAATTATTAGTGCTTCGCGCGCTCAACTATTATTGTCAAATAGACATTAAAACACGGCTTTTAATGTTTACTAGAGAGAAAATATAATTTGGCCACCCACCCGAATTTATATAATTAATTAATAATAACATTATAATTTAATTATTGTTTGGTGCTCACACCAAGGCACACAATTTTCAGATTAAATAATTTTAATTTAAGTAAAACTTTAAAGAAGGTCACATGAACAGTCTATTTTAGTCCGAAAATAATGAAAGTTGCGCCCGATAAACGAATGCAAGTCCCACTTGAAATTATTCTGTTTCTATTATTTAATTAAAGGACAATTTATTAAAATATAGTCAAAAGAATTTACATATCATTTTAAATAATATTTGTTTCTCAAAAGATACAATATACAATGAGACATTAAATATTATTATGAAGAATAAAGTTAAAATCAAGATATTAAAAGCAATTTTAGAGTCTAATCTCAATGAACTGGCATTAATTATTATTGCTGTTTACAATTATTATTAATAGCAATAATAAGAGGTTGTATATGGAACACGAGTATGTGCGGTTAAATAACTAGTACATGATGTGCGCCCTGTCCAGACTCCAGACCCAGGAGCGACGATGTCGTCTATTCAATACGCCTACATGCAACCTACAACATAACATCTAATGAAATGAATCTCTATGAAAGAGATGTCAACTATTTTGACATCTATTATTATTATTATTTAAAGGAATTGATTTGTTTGTTATTTTTATTAAATCATATTTTTATACAATTTTAAATAAAGATGGTGGTAGCTACTATTATTATTTTAGTACATAATAGGATTTTGTAATAAAAATGTTATTTTACTATTATTTTTAGTATTTTTGCAGCTTTATTTTTTAGACTATAAATATTATTTTTGTACTAAATAAGGTTTATTGTTTGAAACTATGTAAGTTTAATACTCAGTAATGAAATTATAATTATGTTTTAAAATTTTCGATTCATGAAGCCATACATACGTCAAAAGCATTTCTATGAAATTGTTTTGAATTTATTTGTTGGAGCTAACACCGAGGTGAGGCCGCAATGTGAGCACGTTGTGCCCGAACGTGTCACATATTAGCACCCTTTCGGAAACACGCGCTAGGTGTGACAAACAACATGCCTTAACGGAAATCTCAGTCTACAACGTTGTGACGTCACAAGGATAGCCTAACCCCTTGTTGCTTCCCGTGTGCTTCGGTGCTTCTCTACACAAACGAGTGTTAATATTCCACGTATACGTAGATGTATGTGACAGATGCATTCCAAGCCAGTACTTAACTAGATGTAAGCTATCGTTTTATTTGTAACAAACTTATTTTTATGAAAACATAACAATTTAAATTCTACCTAAAATGGCGTTTACGCCTATCCATTCGATAGCTGTGTTTTATTATGGCGTGACATACGCCCGAAATGAATAACTAATTAAACTTGTTTAAAATCTCTAGATTGGATAGGACTATTTTGTTATTTTTTTTACAGTTATAAATAATATGTTTAATTAACAATGTCTACTAGAGTGTTTGACCGCCTCGCTCTGCGGTTAAGTTCATGGTAGTTATTAGTGAATTCCGGAATTAGATCTCTATTCGGGTCGTGTTATTGGGTTTTGTTGAAGGCACTCCTCAGTCAAATCACAAAGTCTAAAAATATATCCAGTGGCCACGTATTACGTATTACGTACTACAACGTAAGTCAGCGCCCTACAACATAAAGGTATTCACTAAACTTCGTTATAATGCCCCTCTGACAACCCCTTTAGGGATGATTGGGCGAAAGTCTATGTTTGTATATTTTGATTTGATATTGTAATTCAAACATGGTACCAACCAATCGTCATGACTCTCTAAATACAAATAATAATTGATCACAGAAGCTCAGTACTGTCTCAGGCTTAACATTGTTTTATTATTATTTAATATTTAATATTATAGCCATATAAGTATATGTGTTTATGAGACTAGTTCATAGTGTGAAGCTATCTGTAAAAATATTATTAATACTATTTATAATTTCAAATTATATGACAGCCGAATTATTATTTAAATTTAAATGACAAATTATTAAACTCCAGCCGTGACAAACTCTACTATTATTATTATTTAAATTTACTATTAAACTTATTAATAACATATTATTAGATAATTATGTTCATCATTTGGATTCTACCATCACAACATAATATGTAATGTTGTATCCTGACTGCTTATACACGATGCGGATTCAGTAGGGGTAGTTAGCTTTATATAATAAGTTTATTAATTAACGTAGGCTAATTATTTTCTTGCCATATTACTAATAGCATCACAAATTATTTATTTCTCAATATTTGGCAATTTCCTACTCTAGGAACTTCTAAACCTATAAACCATACAGACGAATATGGAAACCAAAGGGCGTAAACGACATTTTGTATTACTTTAACTACTTAACGAAATTATTTTAAATTTATACGATATAGTGGGCGTAAGTGTCCGTTTTATTTATTGAGGAGATTGTCTGTTACGCCTTTTGGAAATAAAGTATTTCGTTATAATATGTATAATTGTAGACTAGCACAATTATGGCTGAGTTTCTGTCGAGCGAACGTCCAGCTGCGCTGACGTCTCCGGATCTGCTGACCAGGCACCTAGCTCGACAAAACTAGATCGCGTAGTTCCATTCGCACGAGAGTAGATGGTACCTTCCTTATATGTTTTATTCTAAAAAAGATATACCTAGTACTTTTATCAGAAACTTGGACCCTTAATATGTGAAGGCAGCACAAGCACCATTGTAAAGCTATTCTTAAGCTTGACAATTGTATCATTTTATTTTTACTATTATATAAAATGCGTATTGTTTTTAGGACGCATGATTTTTTTATTATGTATTACATAAATATAATATGTAGAATTATATATTAAAGTACCTAGTAAGTTAAGAAAAAGGCTTTTGTATATTTCGTATACTTTATGTATTAGAAAATGTTTAAGTATAAACGACACGCTTCTCACACCATTGTTTATCTGTGAATCATCAACAACATTTAAAAAAATACATATATCAATAATTTGCATATAATTAAGAAAATTCGGATTAGCATTATTGTAAAACACATACGTAGTTGTACATTTATTTTCACATTTAATTTAAATTTAATAAATAAAATTATTTATATCCAAGGTAATACCGAAACGCCTATAAAGTTATGATTATGTATACATACATAAAGTTTTCTTTGGCTTCTGATAAATTAAAATTTCTCTAGAGAATATCAGAGATCAATTTGACTCAATATCAAAATTAACTGAATATGTACACCACTGACACCACATATGCGGATACGACGGCGACACGACGGCGACACGACGTACGTAAGCTGATGCTACCATCGTACGACAGACAAGAGACGTAACAGAACGTAAGTATAGTAAATATCCACAAGCGTGATCTTATTAGCTCATAGTGTAGTATTTATATGTAATAATATAATCATAGTATGGTATGTGTAGCCGCCGCGGTGCCGGCGCGTCTGCCGGCGCCGGACCGGGCTTACTGTAACTAGTATTTAGTGTAAGCTAAGAGTTCACAAACTTGTATTCATAAGATACAATATTAAATTGTAGATGTTTACTAATGCAGTTTTATTTCTATTGATTTTCGGTTCGACTGCCACAGTTCGCACTGCCATAGTTCGTTCGGTGCATCACAACATATATTTTGGTAGTTATGTGTTGTTACATGTGTAGGCGTTCCTTGTGTCTGCTGTTTGAATGTTCGTAAAGCAATTATTGTTCCTAGATCGGGACATGTGATACAAAAGGAAAGACCACCACCTCATGGTTACAGGTAAACCAAAAGTAACAAATAAATCTTAACTAATTGTAGCAACTTTCAAGGTTTGCCTAAAACAGGATTCTAAAACGAAGGAATTAAAGCGCCATATCTATTAAATAGTTATTTCTTTTACTTTTATAATGTTGGTTTATGATCTCTTACAACAGATACACATCAGAGATACATGTAAACATGGTGCAGTTTTACTGGTTACATGCGACGGAGACTGAATATTGCGCGCCTTACAATATGGCATAACATATCTACGGCAGGTAGGTATTGTATGAATCCAGTAATCGGTGACACTGGGGAACATTTAGCGACATGGTAAGTTGAAGTCAATTTTGTGTAAGTTCAGTATGCTTTCCTTTTATTCAATATTTATATTAACGACCTCCCAAAAATAACAAAACATCCGACTATGTTGTTCGCTGGCGATAGCACTATTGTATGTAAGCCAAAAATACATCACTTATTGAATCTGACATTTTAAATACCCTTAGCAATGTAATGCAATGGCTGACATTAAATAATTTAAAAATTAATTTAAGTAAAACACATTTAATGACATTTAAAAATAGAATTCCCCTAATGACAACTACTAATATTAACTATAATGACGAAACTATTAGTGAGGTGGATACAACAACATTTTTAGGACTTAATATAGATGGTAACCTAAATTGGAAACCACATGCAGAGATCCTTTGCTCAAAACTAAGTACTCAATCCTATGCATTGTATATGCTTACAAAAAAACTTACAGGCCGCAGTGCTGACAGCATATTATGGCAACGTTGAAAATATGTTAAGATACGGAATCATATTCTGGGGAAACTGTACAGAAAAAGAGCAAATATTTATAGCACAAAAAAAATGCATAAAGGCAATATGCAAGCTCGATCAAATAAATAGCTGTAGACCGTGCTTCAGAAAACTAAAAATATGAACAGTACCGTGTCTGTCCGTGCATGAGTATGAGTAGGTGTTATTTGTCAGATGTCACTTAACGATGTACGAACATTATAAAAGCAAACGCCACAATTTGAAAGTTCACTGTCCTCAACACAAAAGTGCATTGATGACAAACAGTGTATTCTGCATGGCGCCACGAGTTTATAATCTCGAACATAACATCGAAACATCGTTTGTACTATGTCTGTAATGGGTAATTATTTTGCTGCAATGTTATTTTAAAACTGCTATATCTCCTAAGATATTCATTGAAATCGAATGATGTAAAGGGCAATTTTGTTTTAAATTAAATACTTGTGATGAATAACGTATTTATTTGGATAAGGATTAATATCATGTTTATAAAAATACCTTCGCAAATAATGCATTATTTTAGAACAAATTTGGTTAGCATAAAAATGGTTATAGTGAGCCAACCTTAAAAGATAGACATATGCTGTCGCGGACTTTTTTTTAGAACTTTTAAAAGGGAACAATGCTATCATACATGATTTTTGCGAAACTTTAACTGTTTACGCAGCGCACGCAGCGGAAGCTCTCAAAAGGAAAAAAATACCCTCCGATTTTGAAACATTTTCATTGGTGCTCCGCTTCTATTGATCTTAGCGTGATGATATATAGCCTATAGCCTTCCTCGATAAATGGGCTATCTAACACTGAAATAATTTTTCAAATCAGACCAGTAGTTCCTGAGATTAGCGCGTTCAAGTAAACAAACAAACAAACTCTTCAGCTTTATAATATTAGTATAGATTCCACAATAAAAGGTTATTGTGGAATCTATACTATACATTAAAGATAATAAATGTCAGGCAAGGGCCTGACATTTATTATCTTTAATGGAGTTGTTATTGTAAATAATTTATTAATTTTATATGATTACTAGTAATGCAGAATCAGTAAAGATATCTGTAAAATTGCATGCCTTCAGGCGGATTATGGAGAGACCAATTTATATATTACTAGATGTGCCCGCGGTTTCAGCGTTTATCGTTACTGCGCCGCCGCCTTGGGTCGTAGCGTGATGTTATATAGCCTATAGCCTTCCTCGATAAATAGGCTATCCAACACTAAAAGAATTTTTCAAATCGAATCAGTAGTAATCACGCAGAATAAACCAGGAGAAACATCGTTTATACTATGTCTGTAATGGGTAATTATTTTGCTGCAATGTTATTTTAAAACTGCGATATCTCCTAAGATATTCATTGAAATCGAATGATGTAAAGGGAAATTTTGTTTTAAATTAAATACTTGTGATGAATAACGTATTTATTTGGATAAGGATTAATATAATGTTTATAATAATACCTTCGCAAATAATGCATTATTTTAGAACAAATTTGGTTAGCATAAAAATGGTTATAGTGATCCAACCTTAAAAGATAGACATATGCTGTCGCGGACTTTTTTTTAGAACTTTTAAAGGGGAACAATTCTGTCGTACATGATTTTTGCGAAACTTTAACTGTTTACGCAGCGCACGCAGCGGAAGCTCTCAAAAGGAAAAAATACCCTCCGATTTTGAAACATTCTTCATTGGTGCTCAGCTCCTATTGATCTTAGCGTGATGATATATAGCCTATAGCCTTCCTCGATAAATTGGCTATCTAACACTGAAATAATATTTCAAATCGGGCCAGTAGTTCCTGAGATTAGCGCGTTCAAGCAAGCAAACAAACAAACAAACTCTGCAGCTTTATAATATTAGTATAGATGTTATCTGAATTACTTACCCATTTTCGCAATAAATGAGTTTGAGTTTGAATACGAGAAAAATGTCAGATTTGTTCGATTGACTCTAAGTAGTTTATGAAATAAGACTATAACTTTAAGACTGAAAGAAGGTCAAAATAAAAATACAATTAATGTACTTTTATTTGATTTCGTATTCTATCTTTTGGGATACTCATTAAATATGCCTACTTAGGCAGGACTAGGAGAGCACCAACATGTCGATTACTGTATGTCGAACTTTAGTATGGGCAGCTGAACTGTGAAGATGACTGTGGCCACTCGCCATTACTCCGAGAGATTATTTATTCTTTATTAAAATACATCTGCCGCATAATTACGCGAATTTTATACATTGAAATTAAACAAACTTTATAAGTCCGGATCAAGCTTTATAGTTTATACATCTCCCCCACTTGGAATAACTCCTGATCCGCGGCGGACTTCGCAAACATTTAGGTCCGGCACCCACTATCGGCACGTCATGGCAGGTCAAGACTGTCAAGGTACACCTCGGAAGTCTTTGGCAGCGTAAGGCATATCCAAGGACGCCTCGGTATACCTCGGAAGTCTTCGTAAGCCAACGCCGAAGCAATCCTCGGCTAGTTTCGGCAGTCTTCGGGACACCGAATCGAAACTGGGAATCGTCCGCACCCGCCGCGCGCGCAGCCATTCGCTTAAAGGCGCCGCCGCTCGTGCGTGTGTGCACTAAGTCCTAACTGACCATTATGAATGCGACTGTTCGCTTGCCACGCTGCCAGTGCGGCGCTGCTGGAGCAGGCTGTTGCGGTGCGGGCCTACGCTGACCGCAGCATGCCTGAGAACTCCTCGGCATTCCCAAGTATACCTCGCTATGCCTGAGGACTCTTTGGCAATAATTGCCGTCAGTGTGCGTCTGCGTGTAGGTAGATATGCCGAAAGATCCCTTGCCGCGCCGCGCCGATAGTGGTCGCCAGGCCTTGGACAACTGACACGAGGAACACCCAGAATCGAAACAAGTATTTGTGGATCACCTACACAACATTTTGTCAAAATTATTGACAATTATCGCCTGCTCCGTGCCTCGGAGCGCACGTTAAGCCGTCGGTCCCGGCTGCCATGAACGTCTATGGCAGTCGTTATTGAGAAGTCAGTGCCCTCTAATATCCTGACACTGGTCTAGCCTTAGGGTATCGTTAGCCTTCGGGTTGCGAAGGTCAGATGGCAGTTGCTCCGTGTAAAAACTGATATCCAGTCAAATCCGGTTAGACTAGAAAGCCGACCCCAAGTGACTTGGGAATAATAAAGGCTAGGGAGAAGACACAGAATGTTGTCCCGTGTAGTGATCGAACGCCACAACACTCGGCGGCGGCGCGACCACTTGAACCACTGCGCCATCTGTGCAGTCACAACGCGTTTGATTCCCGTACGATATAAAATGATACGTAGGTATATGTCGTTCTTGTATATATTCGTATTATATCTTGTCTACTCTTTGTTTAATTGGAATTATACAATTTATAAACGTGATCACCCGTAACTAGAATACATAAAATAACTGTCAAAATTAGTAAAGTTTAATAGTATTATAGTAGTGTAACAGTTTTTCAAAATTTTGTAATAAAGTGTCAAATAAACAACGCGATAAAATCCGTATATAGTAGTTTAATTTCAATGAATAATATTCGCGTAAACAGAAGACAATATTATGTAACTGTCAAGTGTTAATAAATCATCAATGACGTCAACTTGTACTCGAGCAACGGCAAGCTTTGACTTTGCACATGTTTATCTCTTATCAATATTTAATCATTTTACACTCAAATATTCGCGGGGTATGTATTATTTAATTTAAAAAAACAACTTCATTTATAAAACAATAACAACATAATTATTTTACTAGATGTTCCCACGGTTTCACCCGCGTTTATCGTTACTGCGCCGCCCCCGTAGGTCGTAGCGTGATGTTATGTAGCCTATAGCCTTTCTTGATAAATAGGCTATCCAACATTAAAGAATTTTCAAATCGAACCAGTAGTTCCTGAGATTAGCGCGTTCAAACAAACAAACAAACTCTTCAGCTTTATAATATTAGTATAGATATAAAACAGAAATAAAAAAGAAAACTAAATAACATAGAATTCCTCCGCGTCTCAATCGACTGGTAGTGTGCCCAGAAGACTGGCAGCATTGCCACGTTGAATGGCAATACTTATTCTTTTCGCGAAATAAAGACCAACCCTCTGGTCACGAGAAGCGTCGATTAACCTTTTCGCTATGTCTCTATAGAAAGAACGAGCACTGGGACTCCATGACTCTAGCGTTTTGACCTCAAACGGCTCAAAAACATAATCCCTTGCCAGGTTTTTGTATTTGCGCCGTTTGAGAGTCTCCGCGAATGCAGCAGCAGCACCAGCACAACCCGCCGTGCTGGGAAGATGTGATGGCGCACGGGTGACGACACACGTTGCGTCCCACACCAAGGGCCTAACCATCTTCCAAGGCATCAATGACATATCGTCCGGTCTCTTCCCATCGCATCGTCACGTGCCAAACCATTAGGTTCAAGATGAGCTGGCATGCCGGCGGTGACAAGAGCACGACGGATAATGTCATTAAAGCTGGCGTGCCGCGAAAAACGACCGGCACTCCTGCTACATGATAGGCCATGGTGGCCAAAGCCATCGACGGCTTCCCCACAGTGACATCGATGCGGAGAAACACATGGAGCACCTAAACGAAGGCAAGAAGCGTTGCGGAACGTTGTGTCGTCCAACGATGGGAGTGCTTGGAGCCAAAGATCCGATTCCCACTCCACCACAACCAATAAACGGGCACGCTCAGCAACATTAGGAGATGTGTTCATGAGATGTTCTCTTACCATGTTGCAAAGCGGCCCGTCCCACCGACTCTGAGAGAATAGATCGGAGTGCAAATCAAAGCTTGAAGTGAACAAATCATTTTCCAAGCGTTCACTGCGTCGGACTTGGACGACACTTCAGAATTAACCAGTGTGGGAGCTATTTGCCGTACTTATATAGAAATTTAATTTTAATATTTAACATTTGCGTACACTCGCCCGGTGACACGCGTATGAAGCGCACGCGCTTAGTATTGTTCCGAGTAAGTGATAATTTGTTGAGCTTTTAATAATTTATTTAGTTGCGTTATTGTATTTATAACATGGAAGAAAATAATAGTGATGGAGAGGATTCCAGTGATTCGATATTTTTGGACGAATGCCAACGAGAATATGAACATGCTGACAAGGATAACAATGTGTTTATGAAGGAAAGCGATAGACCGACAAGAGGAAGTGCAGAGAAAAGAAAAGAGAGGGAGGATGATAATAGCGCAGAAGATGACTTCATTACTGTTGTTAGAAGGAAAAATAAAAGATTGATACGAAGTGAATCTTTTGAAATGTTAAATAGTAGGAGGGTAGAAAGAAATAAAAATACAAATTATCAATCAGAAGAACCCACATTGTATGAAGTATGCATAATTTCATTGGACACATTGCCTAAACAAATGGCATTAGCAAAATAACTCAGATCAGAAAATATAAAGGGTATAAGCAGAATTAAATATAAAAGTTATAATAAAGTGCTAATACAATTTCAAGAAAATGAAAATGCTGGTAAATTATTAGAATGCCAGAAACTAAAAGAAATGGGTTACAGATGCCAGAAGATAAATGAAATGTTAATGTACTATGGAGTGGTCAAGGGTGTAGACAGTGAACTGAGTGAGGAAGAGTTACAGAAAATAATAGAATGTGATGCAGAGATTATCTCCATTAAATGGCTTAAACGTTTGTCAGCAGAGGGCAAGTGGGTTGACAGTGATTCAGTAAGGATTTGCTTTAAGAGTTATACTTTGCATATGTAGAAGCTTACATATTCCCTGTCACTCAATGTTCGGGCTGTTGGCAGTTCGGTCATAATATATTAAAGTTTTGCCCTACTAAGAAAAGAATATGCCCCAAATGTGGTGACAATCACGCAAATTGTGAAAATACTAATTTCAAATGCCTTAATTGTAAAGGAGCCCACTTTGTATTAGACAAAAAATGTCCATTCTATCTAAAAGAAAGACAGATTAGAATTATAATGAGTGAACAACAGATACCCTATCGAAAAGCACTGCAGATATATATTGAACAGCGGAAAGTGACAGACCATGGTTCGGCGAACTTACTTAAGACACCAGCAGTAACGCCTGCAAGAGAAGGTCAAAACATTCAGCAGGAAATATATTGGAGACGGACTCACTGGAATACTGTGACGAGACCATTAAGGAGCCGACATCAGCTTTGACATTCAGTAGAATTCACAACAATAAGAAGCAGAAAAGAATACCAAGTCAGATTCCAGATCATGAGGAGAATGAAAGCTCCGAGGAAATGCAAAATGACGAAGAGGAAAAGAGTAATAAAAGAGGGGAGCAATTATGGTACAAATTTGAATTTAAAAAACTGTTATTAAAAATGAAAAATATTTTTATGTCAGAGGAGAAAACTTTAGATAAAATTATGTCAGTCTTTAAAGTAATGTTAGAAGAACTTAAGAAAGCTGTATTGTATATGTTTTATAATGGAGAGTATATAGAAAAACTTTTTAGCTTTATGCATGCATAATAGTTACACTCACAATATAAGAATAAATATCCTACAGTAGAATGCACAAAGTATACAGCCTAAATTAACATCTTTTGCAGAGGTTTTAAATCAAGAGCATATTCATATAGCCATTATTAGTGAGACTTGGTTAAATAGAGAAACTCACATGAACATCAGAGGGTATAATATATATCGAAACGACCGAAATTATTCATATGGAGGAGTATCTATAATCATTCATAAATCTATACAAACGTATTTGTACCCTGTTAGCCATACAAATGCCGGCATAGAAACAATGATTGTTCAGTTAATAAATGTTAAAGAATTAGAGTTTGTCGTAGGTATATATTGCCCATCCTCTGTTCATACACAACAGTCGGATTGAGACGCCATATTTTCAACCTTTGAAATCTACAATGATAGCGGTAGATTTTAATAGGCACCACACCAATTGGTCCCTTAAAAACGATGCAAGAGGCACTCAAATCTTGGATTCAGCCTTGGAAAATTCTTTTGTCTACCTTAATAATGGCGATGCCACTAGAATCAAATTAGTTAACGGCAATCTTCAACAAACTTCCCCAGACATTACATTTGTCTCTTCAGATATTGCAATGAGATTTAACTGGCAAGTATTTAACGAGAATCTCGGTAGTGACCATATGGTCGTTAAAGCTTCAGCTAATATTAAGAATAGTTTTTGTATAATTAGGCAAAGAAACTTTAATAAAGCTAATTGGATCGGATATAGACAGACATTGAAAAATAAATATAATATTTCGCATAATAATGATGTTCAGACCTACATCTAAATTCATACCAAAAAATTACTGGAGCCCGAAATTATCAAAATGTGTAGCCCACCGTAGACTTGCGCTCTCAAAATTTAGGCGTAATCCCACCCCAGAGAATTTAAACGAATTAGATAATAAAACCGAAATAGCTCGTAAACAGCTGATAAATGAAGCTAAAGCATTAAGCTGGCAAAGTTTTTGCGATTCCATTGACCAGGAAACCTCTGCTCACGGGATGTGGAATAGCATGAAATGGATTAGAGGTTTTAGACAGACAAGAATGCACCCTCCCTTTGATAAATAAACAGAATTACTTCATTCTCTTACACCCGATTACGTTCAAAATACCAAACCTAATTTTAGTTCCCAAAATGTCAATCTAGAAGGCAATTTTAGTAGTACTGAACTTTAAAGCTGTCTTAAAAAAAAAGATTCAGCACCGGGCGAGGGTGGCATATCATATTCTATGATTTACAATCTGCCGTATGAAGCGAAATTGTTTTTACTAAATATCTATATCTATATCTATCTATACTTATAATAAAACTGTAGAGAGGTCAATTCTGTACATTGAATATATATTCAAAATTAATATTGGAGGATGAATGGCGATCGATACTGATGACAAAAATGCAATCAGTAAATTTTTTGTCTGTCTGTCTGTCTGTCTGTATGTGCACGCATGGGTCAAAAACTACTGAAGGGATTTTAACCAAACTTGGTACGATTGTAGTCCATACTCCTGGGCAGGTTATAGGCTATATAACATAACGCTAAGACACATAGGAGCTGAGCAGTGACGATAAATTTGAAGCAAGTCGGACGAAAATGCGCTTTCGAGCTTTTATCCTCGCATACGTTGATCATACACCAAAAGTATGTATTACAAAGATGATGGTCTTCAAAAGATCTACAAAAAAGTCCTTAATAGTATATATCTATCTTTTATAAATTAGCCACAATAACGTGTTTAATCGTTAGGCATTTCTTCAAAGTGTATTAAAATACATAAATATATTGTATTTCACATAGATATATCTTTATCAAACTCCCATATTCAAAAAGTACACTTTAATATTTATATTATACAAAAAATATAGGAATCGGTTTATAAACACACAAGATATAGATGAAATAAAACTTCCAAATCTCGCCGCGCCAGTATGGGTACGGCTATACGGTTGATTGTTGTTTAACGCGCGAAACGGCCATCCGCTGCATTTATAAAAAAGCGGGGGCGCTCACGCGCCGGCTTCACTCACATTTTGTTTGTTTGGTTGAACGCGGTAATCTAAGGAACTACGGGTAAAAATTAGAAAAATATTTCAGTGTTGGATAGCCCTTTTATAGAGGAAGGCTATAGGCTATATAACATATACGACGACCAATAGGAGCGGAGCATAAATGAAAAATATTGCAAAAACTAGGAAAATTCTCTTATGTGAAGCAGACGAAGTTGCGCGGGTCAGCTAGTATATAATAACATTTTAATTTCTGGTACTATTCCACATCAATGGAAAAACATTTTAATTGTCTCAATACCTAAAGTTAGCACTAATAGCTCAGAACAAAAACTTAGACCCATTTCTCTAATTTCTTGCTTGTGTAAAACCTTTCATCTTATGTTACTAAAGCGATTAGAATAGTATTCAGAAAAAGAATGAAGACGCAATAACACGTTTAGTCAGCTATATTCATATTGGATTCTCTAAAAATCAACCAACCTTAGCATGTTTTCTAGATATTAAAAACGCCTATAATAATGTCTCAATAGATGCAGCTGTTAAAATTTTAGACCAACTTAATATAGGATCCAAGATCTGTGCTTACATTTGGTCGTTCTTAAGTGAAAGATAGTTGAAAATTAATCTTGACTATAATAGCAATTTATCTATAACTAGACGGACGAGCACAGGCTTAGCGCAAGGAGACCCTCTGTCACCTTTAATTGTCAATTTAATAACATATAAGATTTGTAGATTGCCAATTAATGTCAAACTGTCGCAATATGCAGACGATTACATTCTGTATATTAGAGACAGAGAAATAAAAAAATGCGAAATGTATGCAACATGACCTTAATTCGATAGTACCTAGATTCATTAGGTGAACTTGGCTTAGAGTTATCCCCAACTAAATCAAGTTATTGTGTTTTTAGTAGAGGCCACAGGAGGATACTGCCCACATTAAAAATGAATGAGCAAAACTTAGTATTTGCGGACTGCGCAAAATACCTAGGAGGACCGAAGTCTACGTTGGGGTAAACATATCAATGAAGTTGTAGAAAATTGTTCTAAATTCCTAAATATTTAAAAAATTCTAGCTGGTAGCTCATGGGGATTACACACAAAACACATGCGTAGATTATATATTAGTTTAATAAGAAGTCCAATGGATTATGGTTCGTTTCTATATGACTGTAGTGCAAAAACACATACACTAAAACTAGACAGGTTGCAAAATCAAGCCTTAAGATTAATAGGAGGTTTTATTAGAAGTTCTCCGATCCATGTCATGGAAAGTGAGTTGAATATAATGCCCTTATTTTTGAGGAGACAGTAGTTAGGCTACAAATACAGCTTAAAAATTACATCTTGGTATAACAATGATACTGTTAACATGATCTCAGATTTGAGTACTCTGTCGAACACTAGTTATTGGGCAAACAAAAGGAAGCCATTACTTATTAAAACTTATAATAAAGTAAAACACTGTAATATGAACTCCTCTGAAATACTTAATGCGTTTAATTTAGATACTTGGACTACAGCTATCGAAACACGAAAATATTTTAATTTAAATCTAAATAGCATACAATTTGCAAGTTTGTTATGAACCCAATAACCTTATTAATAATGTAAACATAGAATTAAGTAATACATATAATGAATGGCATAAGATTTTTACGGATGGGTCCAAAGGTGTTCATGGTCTCGGTGCCGGATTTTATGATCCAAGTTTGCAACACCGAAGTGGCTTTAAATTAATTGTGAGGCAAGCATAATATCATTGGAACTAATTGCAATTGAGCAAGCCTTATCTTACGCGTTTAAACAAAATTTTACAAAAATTGTTATTTTCTCGGACAGTAAGAGTGCTTTGCAGCATTTGGCTCGATGCGCCTCTGGCGGCAGAGGTGCATCGATAGCCTACGATATCTCAAAGATCATTATTTTACTAAATAATCGAGGTAAAGATACAAGATTGCAATGGGTTCCGGCACATATAGGCCTTAAAGGAAACGAGGAGGCGGACAGTGTAGCTAAGTTAGCAGCTGTTAATGGCACCGTTGTAGAGTACAGACCAGACCATTGGGAATTTATACCTACATTTAAGAGAGCGACGTTTAGGGACTGGGTAACGTATTTTAAGGAAAATCTAGAGATAAAGGCATATGGTATAGAACCATACAAGGCGAGCCCCCACAGTTTCCCTGGTTTGACGATACAAGGTTAAGTAGAAATTATGTTAAACTAGCTTTTAGACTTAGATCCGGTCATTATCCATCGGCAAAGTTTGCATTCTTAATGAAATAATCTGATACGCCCAATTGGTCGATATGCAATAAAATTGAAGATATACAACATTTGCTGATGGAGTGTGCTCCAAATAGGAGTGAACGTGATTCATTGGTTAACGAATTAAATGTACTAGATGTGGGCCTGATACAAAGTATTTTAAGTTATCCGAAGTCAGAAGCTGCCAACCAACTATGTAATTTGTTAAAAATAATTCAGCAATGATTATGTTATCCTTAGTTGTAATCTCTAGTATCTAATCTATAGTTGTATCTCTAGTTATATCTAACAGTGTACTTTTAATTTTAATGTGTGTATCTAGCTATAAGGTACAATGGGATTGACATATCCCTATGGATAAAAATCCCAAAAAAAAAAAAACAAAAGCATTGCGTATTTCAAATATTTATCGAAGACAACGTACTTACGATACAAACAGTGACGGGAATCCTGTTCATTGACTTCGGCTCTATGTTGGCACTTGGTCTGAGGTTGGCACAATCGTTTAGCTTAATTAGAACATTAATAGGTACCTGGACAAAGGCCAGGTTAAGAGCACCTTGAACCGACGGGCGTGTATGAGGAATGTGATGGAAGTGAATGAAGCCCGAGAAGTGTGTCACGATCGTAGCAAATGGAAATCCGTAGTCTCTGCCTACCCCTCTGGGAAACAGCCGTGAATCTATGTATGTATGTAATAGGTACCTACTTGCCTATAGCGCAACAATGGCGTAAAGATCGTCGCTTACGTTATATTATAACGTTTGCCGATTCGCGTTATTCGAGACAGCATATACGATAGCTTTATTAAAAGAAGAGACAAAAATGGCGAACATTATCGAAATTATGCAAACGGAGTGACCATTACGTGACGAACGCGCAGCGAGCATGGCGCGAGGTGAACACATACACCACAGCTGGTTGGTTCCGTGCCTTCATTTATTAAATACCTGGCTTCGCTCGCGTTAATGTAGGATTTTAACTAATATTATAAATGTGAATTAGAGCTTGTTACGAGTTCACGCCGCGAGGAGTTCACTCGACCGATCATCATGAACTTCGCACACACGTTGTGAGGGGTACAAAGAGCAAAAACCTACATTTACGAAAGCAAAGCCGCGGGCAAAATCTAGTACTTACCTAATAAAATAGTGTGCACACATCACAGTTACAAGACGTATTACATCTTTCTTTATCCTTCAGCGATTTACAGGCAGCTGTAGAGGTGAGACAATGTGGCGACGCCTTCGTGGCGACGGACTTTGACCACGTTTTCACGTTTTTAGGGGTAGCTGTACAGAAACGGACATAGGACATAGGTTGAAATATAGAATATGTTTGATATAATTTAATCAAATAACTAATAATATTCTTACAAACTACGGACCTCCAAAACTTATTAGGAAGCCGCGAGAGAACCGACCATCGAATCCGTCAGTTCAGTCAACAGTTCAACACTCAACAGAGTCAACAGTGAGTACCCGTGACAGACTGACTGAGTCTCGCGCGCGCGCCGCCACGATCGCACGCGCACACACGTCACGCGTACACCTCTACTAATTTAAAATAATAAATAATCCTTGTTCAGTGGAGTTTATACATCACGAATATATACGGTGAGTTATATTATATATTTTGTCGTGTACCTAATATATTTCATCTGACTGACTCATTTCTTCGAAATGCCAAAATAAAATTTATTTAATCATTTTAAGTAAGTAATACTGAACCTTAATAGTAGAATTTTTATTTTGATACACATCAATCAAACTTATGTTAATAAGGATTTTGTCATTACGTGCCATTTTAAGATATGTGTTAGTGGTTTTTATTGCAAATACTTTTATAAGAAGGGTCTCTTTAATTGTTCGTTCTTATCGATGGAAACATTTCTAAGAATACATATAGCTAGGTAGGTACTAATACTTATTATTTACTTATCGAAGGTTTACAAAGAGAGATGTGTACATATACATAATTATGTAGGTATGTGGAGTTTAATGCGACGGAGCGCGGCCGCGCGGCGACGATGTAAGAGGTCACTTTGTGGCAGCCACTGCACTGTATACCGCATTCGATCTTTGCACAAAAGGAAAATACCTACAAAGTTTCACGTGTTATATGCATATTTGTCAAAAAGTAGACTTAATAATGACACAACTTTTTGTTCATACTGTATAAGAATTTGTATCATTATAATGATTCCAAGAACCGCTAGCGTGCTATTACAAAAAAATATTTAAGGCCTAGCGCGCACTGCCTTGCGATGGAGCGCGGTGCGTTTATTCTACCGTGCGGTAGAATAAACGCATTCACGGAGCCGCGCACTGCTGCGAAAAAACGCACGTTTTGTCATTCGAACTCCAACTGTGGTGCATACACGTCATCGTTATGGACTACGATACAAGAGTTGCTATCTGTAGGTATATATTTATTATTGCGTAAAAAATGGGTACTCAAACGGGTTTTTTTTCTTAAGATATAACGATCTACGTTCGTATCCAAAAAAGTTTTTCGATATCACCGGGGAAACACCAGGTAACGACATATCTGTATCGCGGCCTTGTAAACGCACCGCGTTCCACTGCGAGGCAGTGCGCGCTAGGCCTAATACAAACTTTACTGACGCGGGCAATGAACCCATTATACAGCGATATTCAAGTCACTTTAGAAAAACGCTATTTTTTGTTATAAATATAATCTACAATATTGACTAGATATAGTTAGGATTTAGGAACACATTGTTCTCTACATTGGTTGCAGTGAATATAAGGTGTGAATGAAATGAATATAGGCCATTTAATCTTTCAACATTCGAGAAGATAGGATACAACATAATCTCTTAAACGGCGGCGCGGCGGTAATGCAACAGATAAGGAAAATAGATTTGCGACGCGCGACGTAGCGATCGAGAGGTCGTGGATTCGAACCCCACGCATTGCACTACCGACACCGACAGTGTGAACCCGGTCAGCGTACCTAAAACGTTTAACCGTAGTAATAGGCAAGTTAATCTTCTAAAATCTTAATCGAGACGCTTAATTCCACTAAAGAATAAACAACATTATTTCAAATCAGCCTCCTCACTTTATAGCATACCTACATTCATACATATATATAGTTTATCGTACTTCGGTATAAAAGTAAATAAACAATGGAAAAATAACAAGCACTTGGTTTTTCATTGTTTGTGCAAAATGTAAAGAAATCTAATTTAAATATAAATAATATTATAATAATATACATAAGTAGATATGATAAATATCAAAAAGTGTAGAGCAGGCACACGGCTGGGTCATTGAAATAATATCTGATGTTATTCTGTAATATTTATGTACAAGTCCTCGTTCTCTGCCATGAACATGATAATTATATAAATTACGTTATGAAAAGCTACTTCACAGTGTACCTAATCTTTTACGGATTAGTTTATTTTGAAATTAAACTACTTAATACGGATTTTATATTGTTGTGCGTTGTTTATATTTCAACACTAGTATTACATAATTAATAAATGAAACAAATCAATTAAAAAAGAATTAAACTTTTAAATTACTAGTATTAAACTTTACTACTATTTAGATTTAAGTTTCCCCGACGTTTCAGTTGTTTCAGCAGCCATGGTGTCAAGAGTCGGGGTCGAGGAGACTCGTTGTTTAGTGGTTTGCGTAAAGACCAAACACATTTTCCTTTACGTCATTTGAGTAGGTAACTACATTTGTGATAAACTAGATGTTCCCGCGGTTTCACCCGCGTTTATCGTTACTGCGCCGCCCCCGTGGGTTGTAGCGTGATGTTATATAGCCTTCCTCAATAAATAGGCTATCCAACACTAAAAGAATTTTTCAAATCGAACCGGTAGTAATCACGCAGAATAAACCAGGAGAAACATCGTTTGTACTATGTATGTTATGGGTAATTATTTTGCTGCGATGTTATTTTAAAACTGCGATATCTCCTAAGATATTCATTGAAATCGAATGATGTAAAGAGCAGTTTTGTTTTAAATGAAATACTTGTGATGAATAACGTATTTATTTGGATAAGGATTAATATCATGTTTATAATAATACCTTGGCAAATAATGCATTATTTCAGAACAAATTTGGTTAGCATAAAAATGGTTATAGTGAGCCAACCTTAAAAGATAGACATATGCTGTCGCGGACTTTTTTTAGAACTTTTAAAGGGGAACAATTCTGTCATATATGATTTTTGCGAAACTTTAACTGTTTACGCAGCGCACGCAGCAGAAGCTCTCAAAAGGAAAAAACACCCGCCGATTTTGAAACATTCTTCATTGGTGCTCATCTCCTATTGATCTTAGCGTGATGATATATAGCCTATAGCCTTCCTTGATAAATGGGCTATCTAACACTGAAAGAATTTTTCAAATCGGACCAGTAGTTCCTGAGATTAGCGCGTTCAAACAAACAAACAAACTCTTCAGCTTTATAATATTAGTATAGATATAACATATGCAAGCCCAATGGTTAGCTAGAGGTGTATTTAGCTGTACCGGGGCTGATCCAAGGGTCGATTAATCGAGTTGGCAGAGACTATGTTATACATGTTAGTATCAGTAATACGAACCTTGACTATGTTAAATCAAACACTCCTCCGTGCGCGCAATATGATTAAAAAGGGATATCAAGTATTCTCTTTCCAAATATAGACCTGTGCCACTGCGTTTATTTTTATTTTTTTTTAATTTTCATAAATTTCGGGCTATTCACTTCCGCTTCTTAAAATAAGCAGAGCAATAAACCTCTCACAAACGTATTGGTGCTTTCGTAATACTTGAATGAATGATTTAGACCCACACGTTTACGATGCCAAAAGTGAAGCAAAATCCTATATCTAGCTGGCGAAACGTACAACTAATATAATTTTATATAGCAATTAAATAATTGATCACTTTTACGAGTCAACATAATGACATCTAGAGAAAATAAAACAAGCATTGTGTCTGAGCAACGAGCAGCGCGCGGCGGCGCCGGGCGTACAAACGTCGACTTTGAAATTAAATTGCACTTAGAATTAATAATGATGTTTGATGATGATGAATATTAATGATGTTCAAATGACGTCATAATTACATTATTTACTTTAAATAGCAATTCATTACAATCCTTATAGCGGTTTAATTTTTGTCTGCCTGTATGTTCGTACGCTCATAAAAAATATCCTACTGCAGTTTGCACGAAATTGACTGCACTTGTGATTAGATATTGTATAATAATTATTTATGTATCTTACAATTTGGCGCTTGTTTCATTTACATACGTGGCGTCGCCTAGAAGTCTTAAGATTTTTTGATAAGCGCCCTAGAAGCAACAAATTCCATGCGATCGAAGTTGTTGGCAAAAGCTACGAATATTAATAACATAATAAATATCAATAATATTAGTATCGATTAGCAGTCTAGCTCTGCTAAACCATACACAGCAGTCTACTAACGTTCGTTGACTCGTTACATGAAAATACCTACCGGCTAATTCAGCGCTTAGCTGTTTGCTTTGATCTTAGATAGTTTCAGCATTTGCTAATGTCATAAATTACTTTCAGCTAGATTGTGAAGTTAGTAACAGTATGTTACGCCATGTTGGCGCCGTGCTCACACGCACATTGACATTTAAAACAATCGCTGCCATTACTTTCATAACTGTCATTGACATTTAAAATAATAAAACTGCATATTTTATTGTTTCTTTCTAAAAGATAGTACTTATATATTATTAGTCTATTACATAGATTGTTGCATAGTTAAATAAACAATTACTATATTTATAATGGCGGTATTTAAATTTAAATGTTTCGTCGCGTAACTGTCTTACTTAACTTTCATATTGCTAATATTCTTTTATTTACTTGAATTCTTTATATAATATACGCATCTCGCGTGTCACAGTGTTATGAGTGATGAGTGCTATGTGTGTGTGTGTGCGTGTTACCAGTGCAGTGTGTCCCCTGTTGCACATGTTCACACACAGCAGACTTCAACGAGCGTTGGTGTTTTACATCAGCTATGTGTTCTTTTATGCGGGTGCCTATGCTTCTCTTGGTTTGAACAATGTATGAGAGTCCGCAGTCACAATCTATTTTAGGTATAGACCCTTGCATCTTGTAAAGGTAGTTGGCACTTGACGGATGGTAAAAATTGACATATCTTCGTTGACGGCTTGAAGTATGTGTTGATTGAAGCTCGCTTCAAGATGTAGCCAATCTTGTCAGTGACACCCCTTACATAAGGCAGTATGGCAGGCTGGCGCTCGACTGTGGCTGGCTTTTCTCGGGATCTATGACAGCGGCGCGGCTGTTGGAGCTTGTTCTCTTGCAGTACTTGCTTGACATGTTGAAGCTCGGCGTCCAGGTGTTTCTTGTCACAGATCCCGTGGGCTCTCTGAAACAAAGATATTCCCACGGTACCTAACTGTTTAGGATGGTGGTGAGATTCACCGTTTAAGTACCTATTTGTATGGGTCTTTTTCCTATATACAGTGTGGTTCAAAGTATGATCAGGATTCCTGATGACAAGTACATCTAAGGAAGCCAATGAATTATTTGCCTCTAATTGCATAGTAAATTGTATGTTGTTATTAATGGAATTAAGATGTTCTAGGAATACACTTACACTATCTGTTGGTAATATTGTAAAAGTATCAAGTTCTTTTTTAAACTTTATATTATTTTGACATTGTATTGATTATTTTTTGACATATTTGTAATTCGATTAATGTCCTTATTAAGATTTTAAGACATGTTTAACTATATTTACTTTATTATTATATTAATTCTGTCAATGATTAATTACTATAAAATTAAACAACATTTGTACGCCACGGTGTGGCAAACATGTAAGAACAATAAGTACCTATCTTGTAACATCCTACATGCCTGAAATTGTGTGTATACACATGTTTATGCAAATAAATATTATCTTATCTTATCTTATCATCTATAAACCTCTTATAAATCCTGGGTGTGATGGGGGCAGTCTGCAAAGCTCGAGCCTCAGTCTTCCATATATATGTCGGCAACAACAGGCGATACTGGGGATACTTCATAGCCAGTTGCACTCACTGATCGGTAAACGATTAGCAAGGTTAAGCAACGCTGGGTGCGGTCAGTATAGATGGGTGACCGCTTAGTGGTATTTATCTGAGCGTCTCCGTGCTTCGGAAGGCACGTAAAAAGTCGGTGCCGGTTGTTGCCAAATTGACAGCAGTCGTTAAACCATGTCAGAGGCCTACGGGCGGCTTGAACAACTCTTGACAACAGGTTGGGGCCACTAACCACACGAAAAGAAAGACTCACTACCGGTTACCCAATTAATATGGCGTTTAGTTCACGTAGGTATCGCTATCTACTGGGCATATCTGCCAACCTGCGTGCTACTAATGATAATTTATTAGCAGAAAAACACAATTGTGCTTTAGACTGTGAACCTCAACGCTCAGCGCAAAGACGCGCCACGGTACCCGACGCAATACAATATTAATGTTAAACATCAAAATAAATGGTGTAAACATTCTCACCAGATCGTCAGATTGATGACAACAATAATTGTACAAGACCTTGAGGTTTTTGTGTGTGAAGCGACGTTTGTTAGCAAATAAAAATAAGAAAAACGATTGGTTGACGCACAGACACACATGCACATAGATTGATATAATGCATACTACCTACCTTAGAGACCGACATGTTGACAACACATACATATATTATGTAGCAGGTATGTCGCTACATTATAAAGCTGAAGAGTTTGTTTATTAGCTCGCGGCGCCGGGGCCGGCGGTGCTCGCAGGAGTTTGTTTATTAGATCGCGGCGCCGGCGCCGGCGGACGCGCTGCTCGCAGGAGCTTCAACAAGACCAGGAACAACAACGACAGGAAGTTCAGCTTCGAAACTTCTTTACTTAAGTACTTATTGAGGACGGTTACAAGCTTTACATTACTAGTTTCTGACTGCGACTTCGCCTGCGTGGATTCCGCGGAAACACATAACGGAATTAAAGGTACCTAGACTATTATATTCTTTCCCAGTACATACAAGCTATACCATTGCAAAACCCGTTTAGTCGTGAACAAGTGACATTTTGTATTATATTAGTATACCTACTTAGATGCGACGACCCGCAGAGGTGACGGCGACGCGACGGCGACGCTCGCGCTCTAACCATGTCTAAATACCATTTAACACGGGGCGGGCGGCGCGTTCGCAGATGATATTATTATAAATTTGTAACAGCGATCTCACTGCACATTGAAGATAAATGTGAAAACTAATTGCCCACTATTAAGTGGCTGTTGAACTCGGACAAAGGTTTTAAAGAACTATTGTGTCTGTATGTTCGATTCCCGAATCGGCTCGCTAGATGGTCTTGCCTCGTCACCAAACTTTCTAAATGATTGCCTGACACCCAACAGATTACAGCAATATCTTAAAAATCATTATAATTTTGAACTATTAAGTGTAACTACGCATAATAATGCCGCATACCTATCTAGTAAGTCATGTTTATGTTTACTGTAATGCAAAAATGTACTGTCATGAGTGCCAGTATAATTGTAATGTTTCTTTTTGTTTTTACCTTAGTCTACAAGTAATTATGTCTAAGGTGATATTGTCTATTGTATGTATATTAAACTAACTGACGCGCTAGTCGTTGTCCCGACAATCAACACTAAAATACATTTCACGTAATTAAATTCAATATCAAAACTTCAATCAATTTATTTTCATATAAAAATACCATTTAAATTACCGGCATGTCCCGCAGATTTTTCTACAAATGTCCGCGGTAGGTAAAATGACTCGTATTTTGATACGGGAACTGGGCCTTAGTCGTCGCTTGTGGGACGCAAGTGTTTGCGTAATGGAATACCTATTATAGAAACTTAGATATGTGAGATCCTAGAGATTAATCATTGAACGTTTGAACATGTGAGTTGGCGTGTGTGCATGTTGCAGCGATAGTCATCTATCTAAGTAATTTGTGGCGAAGCGCAAAAATATTTATTTACCTTAAAATAAATGGGAAGATTGGCCAGTCGCATCGTGGATCCTTATAGTATTCCGCCTTACATAATGCGGCATCCTGCACGTCGGAGTACTCCCGCATCCCTCGACGCGGCTGTCCCTAACCAGTGGAGTTCAGCAGTGTCAACCTTTGGTGGCCAATACGAGGGCACATGAGTAGATATCTACTCATGTGGCGAGGGTGCGCGGCGGTTGCCTCTCTTTCTTCAATAATTTTAACAATGATTTGTATGAGTAACGTCTAATTCAATTCAGTATACTTATTTATTTCGCTAGTCTATAACTAGCTTCAGCTTATAAAATTTTGATTCCGTAAAAATATTTAAAGGCTTAGAGTTCATTGCTTTTTCTGTCATCAAAATAATAGTTTAATGTTATGGGCTGTGGCTGTGGCTACGTTTTCGTCACGATGCAACATACATAGGCATTATGTAAGAGAAGACATGTCGTCGGTTATTAAATCTGCCCTTTAGTGAAACAATTAAGCTGTTAGATCATGAAGGTCAACTCTGTTCACTGACCAAAGTATGCTTTGCGTCATAGTTCAGGTATAAAGCCCCTCGTTAAGTCGTCACCCCACGTTGCAAACTAATATTCTTACTAAGACATACATTAAGAGAGATTTGATTCAACTGATCATTTGGATTATTACACCTAAATCCTCTGATGTATAAAATCAATATAACAATTATTAAAAGATTAACAATTCAATTATGAAAATTACATTTTAATGTAATTCACTAGTGTCTGCCCGCGTGTGTCTACTGGTAAAGCATATTTTTATCGGTACCTAAGCCAAGGTTTTAACCAAATCTGTCCAACGGTTTATGAGTGAGTGAGTGGTGAGTGGGTGAGTACCAAACCTCCAGATTGCTTACTAACTTTCACATTTATAATAGGTATTTAGTAAACAGGTTTAGTAAAAGACAATAATTCTTGAATTTTCATATCAACCTGATTTAACTTAGTATGGTCTCCAGTATGCGAACTTAAATTTTATTATAACGGCAAATTAATGTTATACGCGGTATACGTTTATTTTTATGATACATCTTAAATTAACATAATATCGCAATTAGTAGGAACCTATGTATCGTTCAGAACTCTCGCACCCCGCACCTCGCACCCCGCACCCCGCACCTCGCACCCCGCACCTCGCACCCCGCACCCCGCACTCCGCACCAGTGATCAAGCAACGGATACAAAATTACAAATACACCCACACTTCGAACGACCATAATAAACGTGTATCACAGAAGTATTTGGTCCGTTTGGTATTCGAACCCACAAGAGAGTCCGTAGGGGCGATGTCAACTCTTATGCTGCTGTGCTATGCATAAAATCAAAACACGTGTATGAGAACATATTATGCTTACAACTTACAAATATGACGCAGAAAATCAAACCCACCATGTAATTATTATGAAGATTAGAGATTTAACTTAGCATTAAAATGATTAACTCTAACTTGAATGCACAACTGGCATAGTGGTTTCTAAATGGACACCGAGGTCCGCGCCACTTCCATCATGCCCTGTGTTCGAATCCCAAACAGAGCATACATTTGTATGATCAATTGATTGTTCTAAGTCTGGGTGTACCTAATTTGGTGTCCGTTTTTGTTTGTCTATTACCTCGCGACACAGGAATGATATATATGTATGTACATACTAAGTAGATGTCGTCCGCGGCTTCGCTCCAGTAAAGGTAAGCTAGGTCAGTAACAGTACTTGTTCTGTATGAGAGGTACTCTATGTCCTTTTCTGTTCCTCTGATAGCGTAGCGAAATTTCATAATGATCGGTTGAGGTCAGGTGAGGTCGGGTGAGTTCAGGCGTGAAAGCGTAACAAATAAACTCACATTCGCATTTATAATATTAGTTAGGATAGAGCGGTAGATGTCTTTAAAAAGTAAGGCTTTATTTTCGCTTTGTATAGTAGATATAAATAAAAGCTGAAGTGAACACGTGAATATCGTGTCACGTTGACACAAGAGGCGTCGCCATGACAGACGCTATATCGTCACGAACGTGCAACACGTGACAACGTGACAACAGCGAAGTGTCACGATGGGAACATCTCACCGACGCGCGACGGGACGTGACGTCACTCACGTAATGACGATCATTACTGTTACTTTGATTGGCTGCCTCGGTGGCGCAACGGTTGTGAACGCGACTGCTGTGCTTAAAGTCTCGGCTTTGATTCTTGGGTCGGGCTAAGTGTTCTTGGATTTTCTTTCAGAAAATGTAGGATAAGATATACTGATAAGATTTCTTATCAGACAAAGCCCATAATACTGGACCACTATGGAATCAAACATCCATCCCAGGACCTTAGCCAGGATTTAAGACGTAAACGTAAGTGCAAAATTATACCACGGTATGAACAGTTTAATGTTGACTTGTTCAAACAAATATTTTAATGTTTGGATTTTATGTGCTAAATACTTGCGGCGAAATATAAAATAAGGTCTTGCAGACCAAATGTTGGTCAGGGCAGCCAGTCTCAGCCCACACTAGTCACCAGCGCAGGAGGTGTGTGCGCAAACACAAGTGCATCCTCTTGTCCCTCACTTCCATAGACTGATGGGACGACTATATTACAAGACTAGAGAGAGATCACTCGCAGGATCAACGGTTGTACCTACGTGCTTGCCGCCATGTTGGTGCAGCACCACCAACTGCTTCACTCCTGACAGACAAGCCCAATAACTTTATACTGGCTAGGTCCGAGATCTAGGCCCTGATCTTCATAATAATGTTTTTACATTACATCCTAAGTCGCTATAAGGCTAGGATGAAACAGCAAAACATTGTCACCACAAATCTCTTTAATCCAGAAGGGATTAGTTAGTCATTACACTGTCATTAGCTGGAGTGTTCGATGTTACATAACCGCAGTACGTGCCTAGTGCCTACCGGCCGACCGACGGAGCACCGCTTTCTACTCAAGTATCCGCCGAGGTATGACAGCCACACGCCGAGGAATTTCACTTTAAATATAATATTACCTGGCAACACTGATTGCGGTTAGCCGTACTACCGAGACATGACATAGTAGGTATATCATTAGGGTTGCCAACCATTACGTTAAAAATAGAAAATACTGCCTTATTCTGTTTGTTATACTGTTCATGAATACAAAAACTATAAAAGATACTGTTTTCGACATTGCCGGTATGCAAGTCCGTACTTAAATAAAACATGTCTGAAAATTAAAAAATGTATTATTGTACAAAATTTGGTGTATCTCGTGCATGCTAGCATGTGCATTTACTTGTATCTTCTACCCATACCCATAAATATCTAAAAGGATGATAACATTGATAACATAATTATTATTCCCTCTGTCGTTTAAAAATAGACTAGCGGTCGCCTAGTGGTCAAAATTCGACCAAAATTCCAAAGCTTGCTACTTTGTTTTCTTTTTTTCTCTATTACATATAAATAACGTATAGGTAACCATAGTTACAAAGAATTGTACGACGTCAGACGAACAATGCCGATATACTACGAACGCGATTCGACAGCGTGTGTCAAATGCATGGTTGTGTGCGTGTAGTGTTTTTTCATTAATTGAATGTATTTTTAATGTTATAAAAATATTAGGATTTGCCCCTCCTTCTCGATATACTTAAATAAACTTTAACTGTGCCAAATTTCATACACCTCCGTCCGCGCAATTTTCGTAAAACGGGGTACCTACAAAGTTTTTGCTTCACGTATAATATATAGATAATTAATAGGTATGTTATTCTATTCGGTGGTGCTTTTTTATATAACTCGAATTATAATGGAATATCCTAAATCTAAGTTGTAATCAACCAATACCAAAGATAATGCATTCGAATGATACTATACACACTTATTACAGTCACGCTTTGCGGTGGACTTGTGACTTATGACTTAGGTACTCCGTGAAGCTGAATGGTGCTGTTCCATTAATTTAGATTAAGATATTATAACGATGACGTCTAGAAATGGAAAAGCCCGACATTATTTGGTGACGGTTCGGGTTATTCCGGCGTCATCAGATGACGTTTCATTTAACACTATTTTTTTCCTAACTCAACCTACTTACGTTCCAACCTATTTAAATGATATCTGGGTAATTAAATCCTAATAAAGTGGTTCACAGTATGTGGTTTAGTTAGTTATATACCGACGCGCGACGCGTAGGTAGGTACCTATACTAAGACGTTTGGGTTGCCTTATATTCCTAAATATACTTTTGTTGTACTTGTATCACGACGAACTTTATCACTAACTGGAGTTTGCCCGCGGCTTCGTTCGCGTATATATATATATATATATATATATATATATATATATATGCAGGTTCGGTTAGGTTAGCAACAGTTCTTCATAACAAACAAACTCACATTCGTATTTATAATATTAGTTAGAATTCCCGCACGCGACACTCCTATAGTAAAAAAAACCACCTTATTACACTTGTTTGCAGAATTGATAGAAGAATTTTTCATTTAATCGTGTTGGCAAATAAACGTATACTATTATGGCCGCCAAAATGAAGATGTCGAATACTCTCCAGGTGTCGCTGTAAATGCCGCGCGACTCGCGAGACACAATGACGCCACAGTATGAACTAGGTACCTAAGTATCTACATTACTACAATGACATTATGTAACTGCATGAAACTGCAAATAATATGCAAATTGAACAGAATCGTGAACAATGACGGCTACATAGGTACCTATACCTAGGTAGGTGTAAGTTTGCGGCTGAACGTAACATTATTATGTGTTCTACCAGGTTATGACACTTATGACCTAGAGGCAGACCCAAGACAAGGTGGAAAGATGTAGTGCTAAAGGACAAGAGGGAATGTAATGTTACTGACGATGATGTCGAAGACAGAGCGAAGTGGAGGAGACAAATAAGGAAAGCTGACCCCACCACCATGTGGGATACATAGCTAGGAAGAGAGAGAGAGAGAGAGCTCTGCTCCTATTAGTCGTAGCGTTATGTTGTATAGCCTTCCTCGATAAATGGCCTATCCAACACTCAAAGAATTTTCAATCGATCCAGTAGTGCCTGAGGTTAGCGCGTTCAACCAAACAAAAAAGAACAATCTCTTCAGCTTTATAATATTAGTATAGATTAGTGATGTTCCGGATATCTGTATCCGTATCCGCGTGAGAAAAAAGATCCGTATCCGTTACTATTTTGACGGATCTTTTACTTTATTAATTTTTAATACATAGATTCAATTCTATAAGTAGGTGATTAGGTAGCAATAAAATGCATACTATTACATTTCAATCAAACTAATGTTATTTCTAGAAACGAAATATTTGGCATCAACATTTATCGTAGTGAGTTAACATACGATACAATGCTGTACGTAACTTAAAGGAACTAAATCAACTATCTAATATAATTATGTTTAAACACTTAGTATAGGAAGTTATTTTAAAATATTAATTAAAATATCTTTATAATAAGATCAATTGAGTTTAAATCTTTGTAACATTTATTATAGAAACTTATAAGATCACTTTTATAACAAAACTTAAATCTTAAGGTCACGCGCACCGACACCGATCGAATAAGAAAGTTAAGATCCGTATCCGTATCCGCGGATCTTGACGCCAATGATTATGACGTATTTGCGGATCTACATATTTAAGTATTCGGCACATATAGTATTGATGATGGCCTGCACAACTCTAAAGCTGCGTATACATTACGCGCGGCAGCCGCGCAAGTCTATGTTCGACTAGAGCAGACGCGAGCCAAAATAAAGATATGAATTTAAATAGATCGCAGCTGCCGCGCGCGGCAAGCGATCCATCTCGAGTATCCGCGGTAGATATTCAGACCAGTTAGTTCCACAACAAATCATTGGCGCCATACAATCGTATGAGTAGACGACACTTTTCATTGTCCATTCTGCGTATTGCCGCGCGAGCCAATTTTAAAATCCACAACCGTCCCAACTGCGCGCGAGCAGGCGACTGAAGCACCTTTGATGCGGCCTCAAAAACCGACAATGATCGGTTCGCTCCGCCGCACGTTCGAGCGCGGCAATGTTCGAGCTGCCGCACGCGGCGACCCGGTCTCCATAGCGCGCGGCCGCCGCGCAAGCCAATGTTCGAGGGTTTGCCGCGCGTAATGTATACGCAGCTTTAGAGTTACGTTCTATTACGCGAAAATGGTTTTCTACATAACATCCGTAGTTCTGTTTGACACAAATAGACCAACATAAGAAAGTAACAAACTGTAGAAATAGTTAAGCCGAGTTTGGTACTACACGTACTTGAGTCACCGATACAAGTATCTTAATATAGTTTTAAGTATAAACAACATCTAACAACGACCATTTACAATCTGCAGACTTAACTTTATTAATTAACTTATAGGACTATAGGTACGTTATACGTACATACTATAAGTTCATTTCAAACCCCCACGTAGCGCGTAGGTTACGTTACGTATGTGTTTCTTTCGGAAAATGTAAATAAAAGCACGTTGTTTTCGAGCATTCGCCTTCCTTTGCGTATCAAGCGCATCACTAAACTAAATACCCAGGTACCTACTATGTTCGTGAAAAATTATTTTTCGTTCATTTGCCTTCTCCCTTTCGTCTCGTGCATCATTAAACTACATAATTATTATGTTAGACAAAACTGCTGACTCTGCCAACAATCCATTGACCCCGTCCAGAGCTCTACCACGGTAATGTTATCTTAAAGTATTCTATCTTCATACAAACGGTCGGAACGCAAGTCATACAGCTACGCGCGTCGAGGTCGGTAGGCACTTGGTTCGCAACCAGCCGCGAATGCGCCGCGCCGCCGCCGCAGCGCTGAACGGACGGTGTGACGGTTTTGTAAGCAGTAAGTGTGCGACTTGTTAATATTTTATTAAAATAAGTACAAGTACTTACATAATAATTATGGCAAAGTACAATAATTGTAAACAAAAGTATTTATAATTAAAGTTTTTACCCAAATGCGGATTTTTTATACTATTTTTAACAATAAAGTTTTTCGTACGTCTCAGTCGAGGAGCAAATATTTATCAGCCTCAATTATATAAGATTTTTTAAATTTAATCTACTAATCAAAAACACATAACATGATTTTTTTATTGAACATTACATTACATTTTTGAAATAAAAATAGGTATAATATTTACGATCACTAAAGTAGAAAGAAACTCAAATAGGTAGATGAAATTAAAATACTGTAGGTGGGCAGTCCTCTCGCGTATTCGCGGACCGCTCGGCTGTAGGTAACTCTTTTAAGGGCAGAGCCGAGTTACAATACTGTTAGATAACATTACCGTGGCTCTACATAATATTGGTCAATGCTATTGAACGCTGCGCAGGCGCTGGTCGGTGGTCGCGGCTCACAACGGGGTCGTTGACCGTTACAGTGACCGCGTCGCGGAGAAATTCGTGTTACCTACCTGCTCAATCTCAACATATTGTTGTTATATGACTTCATGTCATAACATGAAGGAAAATATTATACCTAGTCATTAATATATTATTATTTTATATACCTACTTACTTATCGTTATTTCAAGAATAAAAATTTTAACAAAAAAGAAAACCGACTTCAAATAAGAATATTCTAAAACTTAAAATGCACTGAAAAGTTAATAAATAATTGCATATTCTTGTGAATAATTAAATTATTGTTATTTTTGGAGTCGGTGTCAGCCGCCCGCGCCGCGTTCTGCGTCTATGTGTGTAATTGTGCATGCCAATGTTATGTTATGATTATAGTAAGACATCTCATGTTTAATTAGTTACAAACCTACCTTAGCTGACACCGGCTCCAATAATAACAATAATTTAATTATTCACAAGAATATGCAATTATTTATTAACTTTTCAGTGTATTTTAAGTTTTAGAATATTCTTATTTGAAGTCGGTTTTCTTTTTTGTTAAAATTTTGTTTATTTCTCGGTTTTTATTGAACCTTGCCAAATATGAGAACATCATCAATGTAGCCAAATACGCATTATTAAGTATAACTCAAAAACGAATGGTCAAATCTTGATCAAAATTAAATGGGACCGCACGGGAAGCACCAGCTTTCAAATAAAAAAAGAATCATCAAAATCGGTTCACCCAGTCGAAAGTAACGAGGTAACAAACATAAAAAAAAAAAATACAGACGAATATTTTGAACGAATAGAGTATATTGCCTACCTTAGGTCAAAAAAATAAAGTACTTACCTACAAGATTTGAAAATAAAGTATTATTTATTTATTTAATCTGCCTTTTTGTTACCATATTTTTGTTGATGCTAGTGACATCTAACATATACATAATATATTATGTATTTACCTATTACCAAGGCACGTCATAACCGGATCTTTACAATATAGGTATGTCTATATTAAGCTATATGTATAAACAATTGCTTTTATTCAATTTACGGAATCTCTATAGCGTTGCGTTGCTTTATGTAAACAATTAAATAAAATCTGTAAAGTTGTCATAGGTAAAATAAAGTGTTTTCACGTACTTTATTTTACTAATCTAGGTATACTAATACTATAAAGCTGAAGAGTTTGTTTTTTGTTTATTTGTTTGAACGCGCTAATCTCAGGAACTACAGGTTCGATTTGAAAAATTATTTTAGTGTTGGATAGCCTATTTATCGAGGAAGGCTATAGGCTTATAACATCACGCTACGACCCACGGGGGCGGCGCAGTAACGATAAACGCAAATGTAACCGCGGGAACATGTCGTGTATACTAATATTAAAAAGCTGAAGAGTTTGTTTGTTTGTTTGAACGCACTAATCTCAGAAACTACAGGTTTGAATTGAAAAATATTTTAGTTTTAGCCCATTTATCGAGGAAGGCTATAGGCTATAATAATATAACATCACGCTGCGACCAATAGGAGAGGAGCAGCAATGAAAAATGTTGCAAAAACGGGGAAAATTCTCGCATGTGAGCAGGCGAAGTGGCGCGGCGCAGCTAGTAAAGTATGCAGTACGTTATAAAGTGCGCTTGCCCGAAGTAACGCACAATACTTTATTATAAAGTACGGATGGCAACACTAAACACAAGCAACATTTGGTCGCCCTTGTATTCGCTCGCTAGCTATACTACTACTATACTACTGCCAGAATATTGCCACAGTCTCCTACCCATGACCCCGAAGGAGTCACAACTCACACTTCGCCGGCTGTTGGGGTCGTACCTCGCGCGTGCAGGCGCCTGCTACCGTGTGCTGCAGTCGCAGGGATGTCGAGCACATCTGTAGACTCCATGGCGCTACTGACAATATCTTAACAACAAAACAAATAAGTAACTCTTTGCCAGGATATTAAACCGTACACCTCATGCACGGCCGGACTCACCACCGGTGTGCCACGCGCCACCGAGATACAAAGAGCCTCGATCTTAAATAATAAGATATTAACCGACCAAACTAGCGAAGAGTTCTGTTGCTTAAAAATCTCTGCCTTAACTTGATCATAATATAATATATGGACCACTACATACCTACATAGTTCACGGCCGCGGTTTCGCCTGCGTGTACAACATAGTGTTGTATGATTAGTGATTACTATCTAAACAGCTACGAAACACCCACCGATCTTCACATGAAGAGTACAGGTACATACCTGCTCTCCCTTCACATCTCACATGGCCTCAAATTACGTAACTCAACTGTGTAGCTATATTATCGTTTCATAATCTGTGGCACTCATTTCACCCCTTATTGCCGCTATCTTTATTGCCGCTATCTTTATTGCCGCTATCTTTATTGCCGCTATCTTTATTGCCGCTATCTTTATTGCCGCTATCTTTATTGCCGCTATCTTTATTGCCGCTATCTTTATTGCCGCTATCTTTATTGCCGCTATCTTTATTGCCGCTATCTTTATTGCCGCTATCTTTATTGCCGCTATCCTTATTGCCGCTATCTTTATTGCCGCTATCTTTATTGCCGCTATCTTTATTGCCGCTATCTTTATTGCCGCTATCTTTATTGCCGCTATCCTTATTGCCGCTATCTTTATTGCCGCTATCTTTATTGCCGCTATCTTTATTGCCGCTATCCTTATTGCCGCTATCTTTATTGCCGCTATCTTTATTGCCGCTATCTTTATTGCCGCTATCTTTATTGCCGCTATCCTTATTGCCGCTATCTTTATTGCCGCTATCCTTATTGCCGCTATCTTTATTGCCGCTATCTTTATTGCCGCTATCTTTATTGCCGCTATCTTTATTGCCGCTATCTTTATTGCCGCTATCTTTATTGCCGCTATCTTTATTGCCGCTATCTTTATTGCCGCTATCTTTATTGCCGCTATCTTTATTGCCGCTATCTTTATTGCCGCTATCTTTATTGCCGCTATCTTTATTGCCGCTATCTTTATTGCCGCTATCTTTATTGCCGCTATCTTTATTGCCGCTATCCTTATTGCCGCTATCTTTATTGCCGCTATCTTTATTGCCGCTATCTTTATTGCCGCTATCCTTATTGCCGCTATCTTTATTGCCGCTATCTTTATTGCCGCTATCCTTATTGCCGCTATCTTTATTGCCGCTATCTTTATTGCCGCTATCTTTATTGCCGCTATCTTTATTGCCGCTATCCTTATTGCCGCTATCCTTATTGCCGCTATCTTTATTGCCGCTATCCTTATTGCCATGGATTTATGAGCACGCTAATTCAGTTACGTAATTGTTTATGCATCGTTTTCGTTATTTATTTCTATAAAGCTTCACGGTAATAGGCGATTATGCCACGATACTTATTTAATGAATATAATATAATTAGGAGTACCTATCTATGTTAAATCTTTCTTTATACGAACTATACATCTCCTATCCGCTGCCTTATCTCATCAATGCCGGCAAACCAGACACAATGACAATAACTATGTCTGGGCCCACAGGTCTCAGTGAAAGCCAAGATTACTGCTCAGTGCTCAGTAATATGTCCTGCGCAGTTGGTACATCTACGTTAAAATTGGCCGCCGTGACCGAAATTCGGTCTGTAGGACATCATCATCACCGCCAGGCGCCACTAAATCAATTGGAATTGCCAAAGCCAATCTTAGTACCTATGTGTAAACTTTCCTTTACGTAGGACATTGATAAAGAACAACAAGGTCCCCGAGGACAAGTGCGCTCGCGCCGCCGCGCCGCCGCGCCGCGCCGCGAGCGTGCGTATGGAAATCATATGGACATTGCCCCTTGCTTGACACTATGTATTAGAACTAGACTGTGTAGCTACCTAACTATCCATCCATTATTCTGATTAATACTTGAAGATAAACTTTGTAGTCAGAAACCTGTGAAAATTGTCATAGTCAAAGAATATAATGTAATTATGAAAAAGAGTAAAAGTTAAAAGAGGAAGGAGGGATAGTTGTTGGAGAGAGGAGTCGTAGGAGAGAGGAGTTGTAGGAGAAAATTTATATGTAGGTATAGGAAAATAAATATAAGTTTGAATTTTGTCCAATGCTCCACTAGTCTATGTATATCATTTCTAATCTACATTGACGGACTTAAATGCTCAATCCGTACTGCTATTGAACAATAATTGTAAATGGTAAAAACACTTTTCCCGACCCAGGATTAAAAAACTGAGCCCTCACTATCCACAAACATTAAAATGCCACAAGAACAGCAAGGAAATCTCCTATTACTATGAACATTGAAATGCTATATAAGCAGCTAAGCAAACGCGATGTGCCTCATAATTGTAGATACCTACGTTTATACATCATAACATAACTCATAACCTCGACGACGACCTTTAATCTTTAAATTAAAGCCACTGCCGCCATTGTATCACACTTATTAGCAATAAAAACGTTATGATAAAACATCGCGACTATTCTATTTCGAGGCTACGTTATGAGTGTTATGAACTTATGACGTAAATACACGTATAATTCTACAATCTTTTTATAGATTTACATGTTTTTATGAATGTTTATCCGGTTAAAGATAAATATAGTCGCCACCTTAAGTTACAACTTACCATAACTTGTGTAATATCTGTTTGGAACAGTAAAGTAGGTAAGTATACGCTTCTGTAACCAACCACATGCGGTAGATTCGATGGCGGGTAATATCTTGCTGCTGAGTTTTTCAAAAGATACAATATACCTGGAGCAGTCTAAAGCCTCTAGCAGGCCTAGTTCACTACATGTACTTACGCGCGATAACTACCTACTGGCCGTTGGACATTCTGATATCCAAATGCAGTGGGTTGCCGCTAGCCGAGTGGCGCGTACCTACGAACCTATCTGTATGCGCTCGCTAAAGTTTGTTTAGAGACCGACAACAACCGACTGTCGAATTATTTCAGACATTATTGAACTAATATTGTCACTAAAATAAAATGGCTTCTGTTTCTGGAAATGTATGTGCGGTACCTGGATGTACATCGAGCAAGAGACGGAACAAAGATCTTTCTTTTTTTTATTTAGGTACCCACTGACGAAGAAAGATGAGTTGCTACTTAAATTATTGTTTTCATTGAATAATAACGTTTTTAAAATGAAAGATAACGATATTTAGTCACAATAATTATATTAAATATTTATTTTTAAGTAGGTATTGTACAAATATAAATTTGAAAGCTTATGAAAATGATGTTTGTTACTCAATTACGCCAACTCATTACGCCTACTTCAATCATTTTTTTGGTATACAGACAGACCATAACCCAGAAAAGGTTTATTTAATTATATTATATTTTAATTTTTTTTTTATCTAGGGAGGCAGTCCTATCGTTTTTGCTTTTGCTTCAAGGCCGAGCGACCGCGCGGAACTGTAAACCGATAGCAAGCTTACGCCTGAAAACATACGGTTCATTTTCGCGCGCAGCAGTAAAGAGTAGGCTATTATAAAATGCAAGTACCAACATTTCTTAGAGAGTGAACTATCTGTTACGAAGTAACTATTTAGTAATCTGTGCCTCTAGCCTTACGGTAGCTCGTACACACGGCGTGCAGCGTCAGCGACACATCAACCTGGACTGTGACTGTTTGGACTTGACTGAACTATTAGAAGTTGAACGCTGCGAATCGTGCGAGAGAGTGCGTTACATTTTTATTACGTCGATTCGACACCACTACGCACTGTCCCTTGCCGACAATTCTCTGTGTTGTATGTAGCGTAGTTATGCGTATATAGTGTGTCTAACTTGATGTGCAGCCGCGTATACTTGTTTCACCGCTAAATTAATTGTATACGAGTACAAACTGCACCTCTCACTTGGGTCGTAGCCTGACGTTGTAATATTGCTAAATAAACGGGCGCGCGATCTACCGAACCTACAAAATATCTTTTAAATCGGTCTGATAGTTCCCAAGAGTATTGCGTTCAAACACTAAACCGTTTAGCTTTTATAATACCCACTAGATGTTCCCGCGATTTCACCCGCGTTTATCGTTACTGCGCCGCCCCCGTGGGTCGTAACGTGACGTTATATAGCCTATAGCCTTCCTCGATAAATAGGCTATCCAACACTAAAAGAATTTTTCAAATCGAACCAGTAGTAATCACGCAGAATAAACCAGGAGAAACATCGTTTGTACTGTCTGTAATGGGTATAATTATTTTGCTGCGATGTTGTTTTAAAACTGCGATATCTCCTAAGATATTCATTGAAATCGAATGATGTAAAGGGCAATTTTGTTTTAAATTAAATACTTGTGATGAATAACGTATTTATTTGGATAAGGATTAATATCATGGTTATAATAATACCTTCGCAAATAATGCATTATTTTAGAACAAATTTGGTTAGCATAAAAATGGTTATAGTGATCCAACCTTAAAAGATAGACATATGCTGTCGCGGACTTTTTTTTAGAACTTTTAAAGGGAAACAATTCTGTCCTACATGATTTTTCCGAAACTTTAACTGTTTACGCAGCGCACGCAGCGGAAGCTCTCAAAAGGAAAAAATACCCTCCGATTTTAAAACATTCTTCATTGGTGCTCCGCTCCTATTGATCTTAGCGTGAGATATAATAAAAATTCTTTCAGTGTTAGATAGCGCATTTATCGAGGAAGGCTATAGGTTATATTATAACCTATAGCCTTCCTCGATAAATGGGCTATCTAACACTGAAATAATTTTTCAAATCGGACCAGTAGTTCCTGAGATTAGCGTGTTCAAGCAAACAAACAAACAAACACTTCAGCTTTATAATATTAGTATAGATTACATGATTGAAAGTAGGTAGTTAACTAATCATTGTGACATTGTGTGATCACAACGATTGATATGAATGTAAACAGCTGTAATGAACTTGAATATTGTGTATATTACAGAATACAGTTGCACTAACAACAATCACAACATTACGTCCTGTATCTGCTGAACACATACAGTAAGGCTGGCCGCATACATACGTTTTCCGTATTCGATTTCCGAATTCGTTTTCCATATTCGGAGCTCCGAATGCATGGAATCAATATAAAATACACTAACTGCCGCACACGTCCGCTTTTTCTCCGAACGGAAAAAATTCCGTATGTACGTTTCGAATGCAAACCCGTGCGTTCGGAGAAACCATTCGGAAAAAACCTAATGACGTCATGCGGAATGCAGCCCTTGCATACATTTTGTTTGTGTCGGCGCACACATTCGGAAATTCTCATTCGGAACCGCGCCCGCGCCGGGCGCATCGTACGTACGTAAACGATAGTTATAATGTGTGAGGTAGAAACATTAATATTGTCTATTGGAAAATACCCTTGCTTGTGGAATATACATGACAAGGACTACCACAACAGAGATATAAAAGACTAGATGTTCCCGCGGTTTCAGCCGCGTTTATCGTTACAGCTCCGCCGCCTTGGGTCGTAGCGTGATGTTATATAGCCTATAGCCTTCCTCGATAAATAGGCTATCCAAAACTAAAATAATTTTTCAATTCGAACCAATAGTTCCTGAGATTAGCGCGTTCAAACAAACAAACAAACTCTTCAGCTTTATTATATTAGTATAGATTTGGCCTGGGGGCAGGTATTTAAAGAGGTATAGTTCACACTATTCACATAATTTCGTTTAAATATGTTTGTTTTACTTAATGTTTTATTATTGTTGATAACTGTTAAATATTGTTATAATTGTTTACTATTGAAATGCAATCGCTAATAAATCATCATCCTCCATCGACGTGCGTTCACTACGCTATCACTATCCGTACTGACAGTATACATTTCGAATGAAAAAAAACTAACGTGTGCGCTAGTCTCACGGAATTCCGAATCGAGATTACGTGTTAGGAAATCGAATACGGAAAACGTATGTATACGGCCAGCCTTAGCGATCACGGCACTTTCAATGCCTCGGTCATGTACCTATATTATTATGTCAGTCATTGTAAACTTGACATTACGAAGATATAAACATAGACTAGACCGGCATTTGATCCTCCTGAAAGTCCTGAAAGGAGAGATAGACGACTTTTGACTACACACATGGCGCAGTCGCAGTAGTTGAAGTCGTCGCGCGGCGCCTTACCGCTCACCACTCACCACTAAGCCGAAAGCTGTGGCCAGGAATCCCATACAAAACAAAAATTTGTATGATTCACAATTGTTTCTTCGTTCTTTGTGTCCACCATTGTTTAAATGTTGGTGAATCTACCGCGATACATGAATTATTGCTAGTGCGCTGTGCGAGAGAAGTCGTACTTATAATATACTAGCGAGCCGCCGCGCGCCGCCCCTCGCCTCTGCGCGGCTCTGTTTCATTAAAGCCACCTGGGAGCTTTTAATCGAAAACGCTGCCCAATCTCTGTGAGATAATATTATTATCTCACAGAGATTGGCAGCGTTTTCGATTAAAACTCTTAGGTGGCTTTAATTTTTTCGACATTTTCGGCAATTATCGTTATATTTCAACCAATTTACACAAAATCTTAACAAATTCTACACCTAAACTCTCCTCATGAATCACTCTGTGTATTGTTGGAATCCGCGTGAAAATTTGTTCAGTAGTTTTTGCTATTTTATCGCGGACAGACAGATGCGGCGGCGGCCGGCGCGGCGGGGGACTTTGTTACATAATAATATGACGTCGCGTAGGTGTATATATAACCATACTTACAAATATTACGTCTCTGCTTACCCCTTCGGTCTACCAGCAGCTGAGGCAGCCATTGAGGCTTGAGGTGAGAAAATGTGTGCGACCTTCGTGGCGACAGACTTTGACCTCTGTTGGCTATGGACAGTTGGACGTGTGGCCTCCGAGCTGTCGCGCGAGGAGCTCGCGGCCGTGAGCTCGCGCGTCTCCTCTGTTTACTCACTTAGTTTACCTTACACTTACACGTACGTATAATAAAGGCGTGCTAGTATTTGCGCTGAGGGGTAGGCAGATATGTGTTACATATGTCGACAGCTATGTCGTATATTGCGCTGGTAGCTGAACATCTTCTGTTTGGAGCCGGTTGCGGTTACCTACAGCTTATGACGAAGTAGGGTTCCGCATCGGCTGTATTACATTGTAGGTATAAATACACTTGTAGGTTTACACCTGTGTGTCCTATAACATGTGTACTTATATGTATATACGTGAGCACCGCGCGGGCGGCGGCGCCGGCGCAGCGCTCGCCTCAGTGCCGCCGGCGCGCCGAGTGCTGTGGGCTCGCCGGCGCGCGGCGGCGCGTGGGGCTGTGAGGCTGTGGGCAAACAATCCACATAATTGTGTTCTCTATGTCCGTTGTTTGTTTGTTTAAATGTTTATAAAGTCATCCGGCACACAGGAATTAAACTAGTGTTTTTAGGGATCCGTACCCAAAGGGTAAAACGGGACCCTATTACTAAGACTCCGCTGTTCGTCTGTCTATCCGTATGTCACCAGGCTGTATCTCATGAACCGTGATAGTTAGACAGTTGAAATTTTCACAGATGATGATTTCTGTGGCCGCTATAACAAAAAATACTAAAAAACAGAATAAAATAAACATTTAAGAGCTCCCAAACAACAAACGTGATTTTTCTGCTCGTTTTTGCTCGATATTGATAACGGCAACAGGTAGACGCTTGAAATATTCACTGAATATTTTGTTATATATTATTATTATTATTCACTTTAAAAATAAATAATTAAATTGAAATAAAACAAATATTTAAGGGTGGCTCCCATATATATATATATGATTTTTTTGCCGTTTTTATAGTGCGCGAGTCCGACTCGCACTTGGCCGGTTTTTTTAATGTTTATTTGTTACATAGTATGGTTTGAAAAACGTTTATCAATCATATATTATTATTATGTGCGTGGTCATCGGTTCTCAATTTGTTGGCGAATCCGCAAGCTTGGATGAGGTAATTGTCCATTACGTTCACAGAAGCGTGTTAAAAATGTGGAAGTTTAGTAACACAGTATACGTTACGAAATACAATATTAGTAGGTAAATAGATGGATTACACAGATTTTGGTTAACATATACATAGAGTTATACATAGATTTTGATTAAGTTAGGTGTAAGTAAGTACCTAACATCCTTCGATTATAGAAATAACTACTTAGGTAGGCACCTGCTATTATTATCTGCCTAATCTTTTGAGTAATTAACATTAGTAGGCGTTGGTAATTAAGTAAGTAATATTAATTAGGTAGGCACCTATTGCATGAAAATAAAGTTGTGTAAGCTTGCAATTTTAATAATATTTTATACGGTTTTTTTAAGTTACTGACTGGTACCTAGATACTTATATCGATACGGAGGAGACGCCTTCCCAGAGCACCAAGTACCACCCTCTTACAGGCATTTGATCTAACAGTAGAACTTAACACTGTTGCTGTATTTTGCTACGTGAACAATAACACGGCTTCTTATAAGTAAACCTACAGTACCTGCTCTAATTCTGTCCATACATTTCATCTCTAATTTATTTTCCCTATAGTCGGCAACGCGCGAACGGTATTTCATGCGAATCGACCTATGCTACGTTAACCGATCATCGGATTGCGCTGTGATGTGTATAATATATGGCGCTGTGCTTGCTTGGCACGCCACGCTGTGATGTGTATAATCTGTGGCGCTGTGCTTGCTTGGCACGCCACGCTGTGATGTGTATAATCTGTGGCGCTGTGCTTGCTTGGCACGCCACGCTGTAATGTGTATAATCTGTGGCGCTGTGCTTGCTTGGCACGCCACGCTGTGATGTGTATAATCTGTGGCGCTGTGCTTGCTTGGCACGCCACGCTGTGATGTGTATAATCTGTGGCGCTGTGCTTGCTTGGCACGCCACGCTGTAATGTGTATAATCTGTGGCGCTGTGCTTGCTTGGCACGCCACGCTGTGATGTGTATAATCTGTGGCGCTGTGCTTGCTTGGCACGCCACGCTGTGATGTGTACAATCTGTGGCGCTGTGCTTGCTTGGCACGCCACGCCGCGCGCCGGCACAGTAGTAAACAGTTTAATAAAACCCGACATCATTTAACAGTGCTGCGAGGTTAAGGTATATTGTTGAGATTGACGCGCTCCGTCATCTTTCATGAGCGGAGAGCGTGGGTAAATCTTACCTACTAAACGTTCAACATACGTTTTGAACAATATAATTATAATAATAAATAGGTAGTTGTTTCGTGTGTAAGTCGCGCACCTTAAAGCCTTAAATATCAGACAAGGTTAAAATTAAATTTAGCTGCACAGCAAAATATGCTTACCAAAAATATAAAATACTAATTGCACACCAAAATATATTTAAACAGATCAAACTACGTCGACTGTCCTATTTTTGGGTGGGTTTAAGAAGGAACCTAACATAACTTAAAATCGTGAATAGTTTTAATCGAATTTTTTTTATTTTTTATTTATTTATTTATTTTAAGGTACATCAACAGGTACATCAATTATAGATATACACAACATTTTCTGTACAGAATTATAAAGAATAAAAATTAAACATAAATTAAGAACTTAATACAAATTTAAAAAGACAATTATTATTTACAAAATGGAAAGGTAAAAAAAAAAAATCAAAAAACAACAACAGTCAACGAGTTGAGTAACTACCGTGACCAAACTAAAAGAAAATGCTTATGAATCTCATTCAAACTAAATAACTTACCTACTTACTTTTATTATGCCCCAGTAAGTACCTACGACTATCTTACGAGTCACCTTACAAGTCTAACAAAAATAACTTACCACAATCAAAAATACAGATACGTATATTATTAATTTATTATATTATCATTAGGTACCTACCTACCTATTTCTGTTTATTCATTCGAGTCACAAAGTAATACATATGAAAGTAAAACTATGTAGGTATTGGTATAATAATAACTTTCTCCTATCAAAGTAGATAACATCAGGTAAAACTGTAAAGGTTTCCGCCGCCCGCCTCCGTCACGAGTTCACGACCCATAATATACTAGTTTATGTCACGTCACGACCTTTCTGTAAAAGTAAATTAATGATGTCATTCACGTTTGCATTGAAACTTGTAAGGGTATCATTCTAATAAACAGTACCTACCCAATATTAGTGGAAATTTATTAGGTTTTAAATCATCTTTAAACTCGTGCGGCCGCCGCCGCGCTGGTGCGGCACATTTAATAACTTAAGCTAGTACGGCTATGTTATGTACTGTTATTACTATTGCGTTGTCTGTGGTATTATTGCATTTGAAACTACGTATAACATTTTTAATACTTCCGTCTCGGAAGGGTTAAGTTATGTTAGGTTCCTTCTTAAACCCACCCAAAAATAGGACAGTCGACGTAGTTTGGTCTCTTTAAATATATTTTGGTGTGCAATTAGTATTTTATATTTTTGTTAAGCATATTTTGCTGTGCAGCTAAATTTAATTTTAACCTTGTCTGATATTTAAGGCTTTAAGGTGCGCGACTTACACACGAAACAACTACCTATTTATTATTATAATTATATTGTTCAAAACGTATGTTGAACGTTTAGTAGGTAAGATTTACCCACGCTCTCCGCTCATGAAAGATGACGGAGCGCGTCAATCTCAACAATATACCTTAACCTCGCAGCACTGTTAAATGATGTCGGGTTTTATTAATATCAGATTAATTACGTGCATAATCTATAATAAATGATTGTGATTAGAATCTGTATGTCTAAAATCAAAGGGTATTTCCCTAAGTAGTACCTATAATAATTGTTCATAATAACTTAAAGTAGGTAGGTACTATGTTATGTTAAAAGCAATGTGAGCATTACCTATCCTGTATACTCAAATGATCATTAACTAGTAAGACTACGTAGTGCGCTTTAAAACAAAGTAAATAAAACTACTACGTACAACTTGTTGTGCTGATACCTAATGGATGATACTCAACTGGTTTGCCTAGCTCTAGTTTACATAATTAAGTTTTTTATTCCAAGGAATTTAATAATTGCCTTGTATTTAGTATTAGCTTTTGTCCGCGGCTTCGCTCGCGTTAATTTAGAATTTGACAATCAATTTGGGTTTTACTCTGCTTGTAATAATATAATTTAACTTGTCCGGTGCCGCTGGCACACATGATTCGAAAGACACGTGGCGCCATCTATTATCATAAAAACTTTATTATTCTTTTCCTCGGGAACAGTAATTTCTTTCGGGACGAAAGGTAGTTTATGTCCGTTTCTGTACACCTGTCAACGTATACGCAAAATTTCAGGTTGATCGGTTCAGTGGTTTAGGCGTGAAAAGGTAACAAACAAACAAACAAACTCATTTTCGCTTTTATAATATTAGTTAGGAAGTTAGGATAGGATTAGGATACCTAATGCATTATAGTTATATAATAACATTAATAACCATCACAATTCACAACTACAAAACAATATTTGTAAAAATAATACGAGTACGACTTTTTAATTACATAAAAGTTATAGCAACACTCACAGTCAGTTTCCTTTGAAACGTCAAAATTGAAAACATGCAATGTTGAATGTTGACAATCCTCCGAAGTGCCAAGTCTGAAATCTTCAAAACTTTAGTTTAGAAAATATATTTGACTGTCCATTAAAAATATATTTCTTTGCAGATTTTAACAGAAAAGTAGCAAGAATTGTTTTAAAATGACAGAAGAATCTCAAGTAAGGGCGTTCTACAGCGGCAAAAACTTTTTTATAACCGGCGGCACAGGATTTGTCGGGTTATGTTTAATTGAAAAGATCTTACGATGTATTCCTGATGCGGGGAAGATATACCTTCTCATGCGACCGAAGAAAGGAAAGGAGATATCTGAACGACTCGAGGAGTTCCCCAAACACCCGGTAAGTTAAATATTAGCAGTGTAAAGTTGTTATAGTAGTGTAATATTAGCAGTTAAAGTTGGTTACAGCAGTGTAATCGAGTTGTGAGTGACAGTTTATAGTTCATCGGTCTATCTTAACGATTCAATACATAATTATTATAATAAATAATAATCTCAGCCCTGTATTAAACTGTCTCACTGCTGGGCACGGGCCTATTCTCAGTGAGAGAAGGCTTAGGCCATAATCCACCACACTGGCCCAGTGTGGGTTGGCAGACTTCCATATCTTTGAGAACATTATAGAACTCTCAGACATGCAGGTTTCCTCACGATGTTTTCCTTCACTGTTAAAGCGAGCGATAATTAACTATTTAATATATGCATAACTTCGAAAAGTCAGAGATGCGCGCCTTGGTATCGAACTCGAGACCTCTGCGTGGCAGTCCATCGGTTTCCCACTAGGCTATCGCTGCTCTGATAGTTATTAATAATTATGCAACTGCCACGTATAATTATTTATAACTTTCAATATGAACACATAAATATATCATAATAGATGTTAATTCTTTTGTAAAGCTTTTAAATGTACACAACAGTAGTCTAACAATAATTAATATTGATAACTCAACTACTAAGTGTTGCAGGTTTATTAAAGATTATGATCAGAGTCAGTGTTATATTGCAGCGTTAACATTGAACAATAAATATTAACATTAACATTTATAAATTAAAATGTTTTCTGGTTCAGCTTCCACTAATAGAGCATTATTAAAATTTAATTTTGTAGAATGCTTGCATACAGATGGTACATAGTATTGATGTAGCAATTTTTATTGGTCGGCCTGGATATGGATGTCGTACATGGTCTCGTGCCTGTTCAAGAAAGGGTTAGGCAGAGGTCTATTACATATACATAGCATATGCGCTTTTTATGCCCATTTAAATACCACCTAGCAGACCAGTAACTGCCTCTGTAGCAGTAGTGTACATGAGCACAGCAGTCACATTCGCATTCTCTTGTTCGAATCACGAGTCGATCCAACAATAAGTTATTGGGTTTTTCTGTTAGGAAACTTCAATAGCAGCCTGGAGTAGGAAGCTGGCGGTGTTAGACACCCACTATTTCTATAGGTTGGAGTGTAGCCTTAGGAGCGCTCAGGAAAAAAGTCTCAGAAAATTCTGATTTTGCTGGGTGAGGTTAGTGATACGGAGAGCGATAAAGAAAAACCAAAATGTTATCTTAAAAATATTTTTTTGACGAGTGAATTATGCCAAATAAATTTTTGAAAATGTGTCTACGATTTGAATCGAAAATTTCCTGACATTGCATCCAGGCTACACACCAACCTTTCTATGCCAGGCTTTGGACTCATAATCCCATATCAGGTTAAAAAATAGTCTGTGTGTTAATCAAGAACATTGCCTACCTCTGTGCCAAGTTGCATCCAAATCCATTTAACAGTTTACTCATAACTATCATTAACAAACATCTTCACAAACATTCACATCTATAATATTAGGAGAATGTTATATCAACCACCCACTCCAGCAATGATGACAACTTGTTCAGTATAACTTACATGTATCAGACACAATGCAAGCCTGTGGAGTTACATTATACTAAGCTTCTTAATAGACACCTATACAAAGTGGAGTTATATTAATTAGTAGTCATTAACACTTGGAATGTTAGTGACATGCACACAAGATACCTATTATGTGATGGCTCCAGAGTTCAGTAGAGCTCAAAGAACGAATACCCACTGGGGTAATGGTTGGTTTGCTGCTGTCGCCACTCTACATATTGGGGCTGCGGATCCCATACAGCACAATTATTTTATAGATGTAAGGCTTGATCCCTAGTATAGAAATGGTCTTTATAAAATGAAAAAGAGCAAACTAATATACAATAGTTTGGCAATGTTCCAATAAAAATAATAACAATATTCATAGCTTAGCACGTTAGCACGCATAACGGCTTGAGTTACCTTGTTGTTCATATTAAATAAATGTATTATTGCACATTACAAGCTGCCACTAAATATGCATTATGTAAAATTAGTGTAAATGTCAATGCATAGTAATTAATATCACCATTGTAACATGTGATTAATGTATGACTGTGAATGCAGAGTTAACTGTTGTATATGTTGAATACTATATCGAATTCATGCTATCAAGTTATTTTTAAACAATTCTAAAGTACCTTAAAATACCTCCAGGTGTTCGAGAAACTTCTAGAAAGCAACAGCACCGACATCTTCAAGAAGCTAACGCCGGTGTCCGGGGATGTTGGTGAAGAAAACCTGGGCCTGAGTGCCCAGGACCGGCAGACACTGGTGGACAATGTTAATGTAGTGATCCATTCAGCAGCTACCTTGGACTTCCAGGAGAATCTCCGGCCCACCGTCAAGATCAACCTGCTGGGCACCAGGAGGGTTATGGAGCTGTGCAAGGATACCAAGAACTTAAAGGTATTGGCCTACTATATATTATACTTACGCAAATTGTGTTTTTTACAACAGAAAGTAAAGTAAAAAATGGTTTAGCAAAAATATACATAGAAATGGAAATAGAAACCTTTATTTGTTTGAGACAGAGGTGAAACATTTTAACAGAAAACATAAATACTCATAATAGTGCTCGTGCCACAGTAACATGTACCCTGTGTTACAGCATACACTCTCAAGTCTCCTTTGGTCTCCACACCAGGCAAGCCCGTGAGGTAGAGAATGAGACCTTCGTGTAGCTTATGACTGCTAAGAAATCATATTTGTTATGTTCGGAACGCACTTTAAACAAATAAAGTACTTTATTTGTTTAAAGTGCGATCCGAACAACAAATTATTTATTTCGTCAGTCATGTAATAAATAAAGATATTCTTTAAAGTGTATTTCTGTAATTGAATAGAATATTATTATGTAGGTTATTACTGTGTAGGTTATACATTTTTATATTGAACTAATAAACAACCCCCGTGTGTATGATTATTGCACTGCCGTGGCCAAAGTAGCTCTCTAATAGTGAGACAATTATAAACATCAGTTCAGTAGTAGTAGATTATTGTTACTGATTACTAACAAACAAATCTTTCGTCTCTATAATTGTAGTATAGAAAACATACATAGCAGTAATGACGATTTTAATCAAATATTAGAGTTACCTTCGCAGCATATTTTTATCAGCGAAATTTTATTTAACAACATCTAAATAAAGTATGCATTTTAAAACAGGTTCCAAATATAGGTAAAGACGACAACAGGTAATATGAATACATTTTGAACAAGGATTACATAAATGATGTAACATTTATGTAAAACTTGGCTGGACTCAATGCACAGGGCCACTGGCGGATCTTGACGTAATCTTACAAGGGAGGACTACCCTTCTCAATTCTGAACATCGATAACCTACAAACAATCCTAGAATTTGAGTTGAAACATAATGTCCTGGCAATACTGTCCCTCTGGTGTCTCTCCGTATGTGCGTCAATAGGCATTAGCAGCAGGGAGAGGGTGGAGGCCTCTAGAAATCGACCGATTTAGTTTTCCGTCGGTTTGATGATTACCATCAGACCGGACCTTGCTTGCCTTCCTAGTGGTAATGAATTGAACCAACCACCATATGTTCGGCAGTAACCTAATGACCAACTAGCATGTGTATGTGACGTCCAGGTGTTGGTGCACGTGTCGTCGGGGTACGTGAACTCGTTCCTGACTGAGGCTCACGAGAAGTTGTACGAGGCGCCCGACGACCCCGAGAAGATCATCTCGCTCATCAACACGCTGAACGATCAGGAACTCGACGACATGGAGCCGCAGTGAGTGCACCACACATGTATGTTAGTCTCGCGGCTACATCCTCGATGCCCGATGGAGTATCCACTATATGTTATTAGTCCCAACATTAATTTCTACATTTCATAACTTACGTCGTTAGGTCTCACATAGTAGGAATGAGACGATTGTCGTCTACCTGGCGCAGCTACAGAGTCCGGACTCATTTGTGTCATTGTTCCCCTTAGGAGTTAGAACAATCCAATATCACTTTGCCCGACACTGGAATTAATCAATCAATTTAAAAAAATACAATAGCTTGCAATGTTATTGTTATATTTAGATGTTATTAGCTACAGAAGAGTGTACTCGCTCTTCCCAGGCATCGATCACTACACAACGAAATGTAAAACTGGTTAATAAAAAAAAAAACATTATTATTAAAATTTGCTGCCTTTACTTGTCCTTTACTGACCTCTCAAATCGCAGGGATAAAGATAATACAGGCTCCATATCGACAGCATAGCGCCTCCTCAAGGAGCTTGGTGCCCACATCACTCAGTAGGAAACCAACACAAGGTTGTTTGGTAGCTGATCTTCTGTAGGGTGTAGATGCTGTAGGGGTCGTTCAGTTTAAACTAAATGTCAGAATTCAACAAAGATCTCAGTATGCCATTGTTAATTAAAAATGTTATGTAACTTTTATATGTGTGTGTCGTCAGGATCCTGAAGAATCATCCAAATACGTACACGTTCACGAAGCACCTCGCGGAGCACGAAGTGGCCAAGTGCGCCGAGCTGTTCCCCTGCACCATCGTCAGACCCACCATGAGTGAGTACACACACAGTTTTTGTCACATACATAAGGTCCCACGGGCCTTATCAAGGCTCAAGGTGACTCAGAAGGCGATGGAGTGAGCTATGCTCGGAGTATTTTTGCTAGATCGAATCAGAAATGAGGGGATCCTCAGAAAACTAAAGTTGCCGGCATAGCTCTCCGGATAGCCAAGCTGAAGTGGCAATGGGCAATGGGCACATAGCGCGCAGAACCGACGCGGACTAATGGTGATATATAATGTTGTCCGATGTATAGGCTGCCAACTTGCTTCCCTTACACTAACAGGCACATTCAGCAACTGGACAGTTTTATATTGATATTTAAACAGACTGAGGGTAGAAGGTAGAATGTGGCATATTTCACTGTCATGTGGCGCTGGCAGCTGTGTCGTCGGTCCCAAGTAATAGGTAGGGAGTCTGCAGCTGTTTATCAAACGAATGTCTGGCTGCCGTGATGTTACTGAAAATTGACACATATAACACTTTGCCTTAATCTGGAATCTAATACAAGACTTCACGATCACTCGCTAACATGTGTAATATGTGATATATAATATACTAGATGTTCCCGCGTTTATCGTTACTGCGCCGCCCCCGTGGGTCGTAGCGTGATGTTATATAGCCTATAACCTTCCTCGATAAATAAGCTATCCAACACTCAAATAATTTTTCAAATCGAACCAGTAGTTCCTGAGTTTAACGCGTTCAAACAAACAAACAAACTTTTCAGCTTTATAATATTATACTATACTATATTAGTACTAGTACTATATTAGTATTAGTAATAGTACTACTATATTTATACTATATACTAATATTAGTATAGATGTATGTGCAATACTCATTAGTCTTACTAATCAATATTGTAATACATAGCCACAGGCAGAGGCAGATGTACTAATGGGTATGTGTATGTGTTCCAGTTGTGGCTTCGTGGAAGGAGCCGGTGCCGGGCTGGACGTGCTCCAAGGTGGGGCCTCAGGGGTTCCTTATGGGGGCCGCTAAAGGTACTTATTATTTATAGAGTAACGACCATACTAGTCATTTGTTACTGTAATTGTTAGTTTAAAGAAATCGTAAAAATAAATACATAATTATAAGATATCATTATATGATATGGCTCGCCTGGCATGGTAATCAATTATAATCCACTTTATGGTAAGTGGTTACCGTAGCCTGTGATCAGTTACAATTGTATTTATAATTCGCGTGTCGCCAATGCTAGCTATATTAAAGTAAACAGTAGGCAACTCATATAACGGGTTAGACTCATTCATTTATTGAAGTCTTTGCGACTCATATAACGGGTTTGACTCATTCATTTATTGAAGTCTCTGCGACTCATATAACGGGTTTGACTCATTCATTTATTGAAGTCTCTGCGACTCATATAACGGGTTTGACTCATTCATTTATTGAAGTCTCTGCGACTCATATAACGGGTTTGACTCATTCATTTATTGAAGTCTCTGCGACTCATATAACGGGTTAGACTTATTCATTTATTGTAGTCTCTGCTACTCATATAATGGATTAGACTCATTCATTTATTGAAGTCTCTGCGACTCATATAACGGGTTTGACTCATTCATTTATTGAAGTCTCTGCGACTCATATAACGGGTTAGACTTATTCATTTATTGTAGTCTCTGCTACTCATATAATGGATTAGACTCATTCATTTATTGAAGTCTCTGCGACTCATATAACGGGTTTGACTCATTCATTTATTGAAGTCTCTGCGACTCATATAACGGGTTAGACTCATTCATTTATTGTAGTCTCTGCTACTCATATAACGGGTTAGACTCATTAATTTATTGAAGTCTCTGCAACTCATATAACGGGTTAGACTCATTCATTTATTGAAGTCTCTGCAACTCATATAACGGGTTAGACTCATTCATTTATTGAAGTCTCTGCTACTCATATAACGGATTAGACTCATTAATTTATTGAAGTCTCTGCGACTCATATAACGGGTTAGACTCATTCATTTATTGAAGTCTCTGCGACTCATATAACGGGTTAGACTCATTCATTTATTGAAGTCTCTGCTACTCATATAACGGATTAGACATTAATTTATTGAAGTCTCTGCGACTCATATAACGGGTTAGACTCATTCATTTATTGAAGTCTCTGCGACTCATATAACGGGTTAGACTCATTCATTTATTGAAGTCTCTGCGACATATAACGGGTTAGACTCATTCATTTATTGAAGTCTCTGCGACTCATATAACGGGTTAGACTCATTCATTTATTGAAGTCTCTGCGACTCATATAACGGGTTAGACTCATTCATTTATTGAAGTCTCTGCGACTCATATAACGGGTTAGACTCATTCATTTATTGAAGTCTCTGCGACTCATATAACGGGTTAGACTCATTCATTTATTGAAGTCTCTGCGACTCATATAACGGGTTAGACTCATTCATTTATTGAAGTCTCTGCTACTCATATAACGGATTAGACTCATTAATTTATTGAAGTCTCTGCGACTCATATAACGGATTAGACTCATTAATTTATTGAAGTCTCTGCGACTCATATAACGGGTTAGACTCATTCATTTATTGAAGCCTCTGCGACTCATATGACGGGTTAGACTCATTTATGTGGCTGTCTCTTTGGGAGGTTGCCTGTAAAATAATAATATAATAATAATATTTATTGCAAAAATGTTTTACAATATTAACAGTTTGATTATGTACACAGTATCTCTAAATATTAAGACTATTATATTAACTAATAAGTGTTATGTAGAACTCTGGTACCCTTGGTGCCAGTACTTCGACTTGTGTTAAGAGAGTAATACATGGAGAACCGTGTGCTTGTAATACTAATACTGTAATACTAACGACGGTAATGTTGTGACGTGGCATCCTGTGAGACAGTGGTACTGGCTGCATCGTTGTCGAGGGTGAGTCGTTGTGCCCTGAGCGGTGTGTCCAGTGGCTTCTGGCAGTAGTGCAGTGTTGTGTCGTGCGCAGGCGTGGTGCGGCGCCTGCCGCTGGCCAAGGAGAACGTGTCGGACTACATCCCCGTCGACGTGGTCGTCAACCAACTGCTCGTCGCGGGCTGGGACGCCGCCACCAACAAGTGAGTACTACCGACAACTGCTTAACTGTGGCAATTACTCATCGAGTCCTTCTGTTGGAGAATTCTACATGCAGAGTTAGGGTCTTGGAAGTCGGCACTAGCCTATTTCCAAGTAAGAGAATATACGCATACTTCGTGCCCCATTATTTTGCTGTTCTCTTCCCTACCCGAATTCGGTGACCACGGGTAGTATACGTCGCGACCCCTCTAGTTTTCTCATAGTAAGTAATTCATAAATATGGTTTTAAATCATTTTATGCAACAGATAGTTAGAAACATCACCGTTCAGCTCATATTTGTCGCCATATTTGAATATACATAGCTCGAAAAAACGTGATTTTCTTAGAGGATATGATTATCTCATGAAAACCTAACACCCTCTCCAACCCTGTGAAAAAGCGAGATATTTTGAAGACTCCCTTCCCTCTTCTGAACGGGTCCCGAACTATGGGTACGTTATCTAAGTACTGTACCTGTAAACTGTTCACCGGTATCGATTGGGTATTGGGGTTTTCCTTTAGAATAATTGTATGTGCAGAGTTAGGGTCTCGGCAGTCGGCATCAGCCTACTTGTACACTAGTCTATAGAGTGGGATCTAAACATTGGAATATGGTTGTTGACTCACATGTTTTTATTATTTAAGTCTAATAATTACACTATAACATACTACAACGAAACTGCTTAGAAATAAATAAGTTACAGGTATTGCAAACCTGCTAGTAGGGGGGGGGAGGGGGAGGCGGAGGGGGCTACTTGTTAAATGACAGACAAAGGATGTGCGATACAAGCTGTGACGTCACCGCTAAGTGTATGCATCTGTCTGAGAGATAGCGAGAGGTCCCACTACACGCCACTCCGTGACACAGTTTTCACAAAAACATGTTTTGATTTCTATTGTGAGTGTTCTTCACCTCTGCTCACCCTACTCACCGCAGGGACACACCACAACATTTCCTGGCTGCAATTTGTTGACGGAGCTATTTCCCTAGCTGTGATACTCTGTTTTAGGCCAAAGCCTCTGTTTCCAAAAAGACCCCAGTGTACCTAAATGCTCGTAACCTTCGATCAATAATAGACTCGATACACAATCCCATACAAAAGTCCTCTTTAAAACTGTCGCCAATTGTGAGTGTAGGTAATTCTAAGAATTCTAGTTAAAATAAATATACATTAATGCAAATTCAACCTTAAATCCCATACTTAAAGTTGTATTCACAAAGTTATGTACAAAAAGCAATTAATTTTTACGACCTTTGTTCGCTGCTCAAATCACATCAAAACAATTTTAATCTTATACGTATTTTTTAAAGTCTAAATTACAAAGTGCCAAAAATAGTAATAACAATTTACAATAGTTGGCGCGTTGTCGCAAACGTTGGTCAAACAATCATAATATTTGGTAATTGATTCATATCTACTATTTAATTAGGTTTTTACTTTATGAAAAATACTTAATGATATAAACTTAACGAAAAAAAGATATTCCTTCCAAAATCTCGGTGTTACGGTGGTTATTTGCACAATTTTTGAACGCACACTGCGGCTTTTTGACGTCTTAATGTTGGCTATGATTGGATCATACTAATTTGAAATAAGAGCACAACCGTATTTGTGCTCTTATTTTTCGGCTCGTTTTTGAAGCGCTTACTGGATGGACATCTAGTATATTATTGATCGAAGCTCGTAACATTGATACATAATAGTATGTGTGTGTGCGTGTGTGTGTGCGCAGGTCTGGTCTGCGCGTGTACCACGCGTCGTCGTCGACGTGCAAGCCGTTCCGCTGGGCGCTACTCGAGCACTCCGTCAACGGGATGCTGCACAAGTACCCGCTCAAGAGTGCTGTCTGGTCAGTACTCACTCACACACTCATCTTACAGCTCTTCAAGTATATAACGTTGCTTATAAACTAGGTGTATAGTCATGTACAGATTTATATAATGCTACAGTTACTGCATATTTAAATTAAACTGCTTAACATCGTTTTTGGTCATGGGGAACGTTTTCTGTGATCATAATTGATGAAGACCACCGAAACTTTAGGGAAAGTAATATAAGCATTTCTTTGAAAGTTTATACAAACATAGTGGTGATCTAAATACACCTCAAATAATATATGTATGGTGAAATCAAAGTTAAGTCATTTAAATTCAAAGAAAAAGTGTTATTTTAGTGGATTGAATAAAATTATATAAATAAATATCTAAAGTAGATTATGTAAGGATCTTGCAGTGCGCGCGATAAACGGCAATAGGCCTGACACGTGTCACGCGTCACGTGTCACGCGTCACGTGTCACGTGTCAGGTGCCTCGTTGGCGAAATGTAAGTGTTGCTTACCCTCGCCCTGTGGTGATGCTCACGTGAGATCGAATCGTATCTTGTTCTCGAGTCGATGGTACAATTATTTTAAACATGTGCTGCCCAATGTGACCATTGCATCAGCAGTCGCGTCCATCGAGTCCTGCGGTGCATCGAATCGTATCAAGATTCATTTATTAATACCGTGTGTGTGTGTGTGGTGCAGGTACCCGCACCTGAAGTTCGTGCCGTCGCTGCTGATGTTCCGCATCTCGGCCATCTTCGTGCACTTCCTCCCCGCCGTGCTGCTGGACATGGTGCTGCGGCTCACGGGCGGCAGGCCCATGTGAGTGCACACCACCTATGTATTATGGAGTGCCAACATTACAAGCGAAATTAATCACTCTTATATAAAATAGATAATCATGACCATGACACATGATTATTTATTTTATGGGAGATCGATTTTTGAGACTTTACAAACAGTGAAACGGGAGACATAAAGAATATCTAAAGTTCCCTAACACGAGCGTTACTTGCTCACGAGGCGAGCTGACTCCACTGAACTGGTGTATGTGTTTGAGCCACACTCAATATTATTACTATTATACACAAATCAGCTATTTCTGGATTACACAGTTGTTTTTTCTGTTGCGGGATCGAACCCGCGAGATGACCGCTCCCATTTTCCGGCGCCATGCGAGCAGAGTTTAGTTTTCTATGTATCTGTAATATTAAGTGTCAGGTCCATGTTCAGTTAGGTGTAGTGTAATGGTTAAGTCTTTTCTTCGCATTGAAAGAGGACTCGCTTTTGTAAAGGGCAACCGTCTCGCAGTGTTCTGTGTAGGGCACGTTTAGTGTTGCCAACCGTACGTTATAATAAAGTATTGTGCATCACTTCGGGCAAGCGCACTTTAAACTTTATGAAGGTAATAAAGTACGTCTAAATGGTTTACGTTGGCTACGTCGAGTTGTGCCGACGTTCTATACGCTAATAACATGTATGTAGGAATCAGTATTGTACAGAACATGTCATAAACGGACGGCTCTTAAACATTCTATACGCTAATAACATGTATGTAGGAATCAGTATTGTACAGAACATGTCATAAACGGACGGCTCTTAAACATATATTTTATTTAACACAATACTCGTAACAGACTTTTACAAGAAACAAAATGGACGCCTCGGCAAATTATTCGTTAATATTGCCATACATTGTAAAGATTCGGTTAAGACGTTCGTTGTATAAATGCTCGCCAGAGGTAGCCGGAGCAACGACAGGTGTACTGCCAGGACGCAGCGCGGACGCGCGCCCGGCGCGCGTGGCCCTGAGCTGGGGCCGCAGCGCCTCGCGCAGTCGCTTTCATAACTAAAAGTGTTATTTTCGAATTTCAGCCTCGTCCGTCTCCATAAAAACGTGTGGTCGTCTCTGAGCCGCTTGGAACTGTTCATCTTTAGCGAGTGGAAGTTCCACAACCCCAACACGATCGAGCTCGCGCACAAACTAAACACCACCGACAAACAACTGTTCTTTATAGACATCGCCAGTCTGCACGTGAGTATAGCACACACTGCGTCACCCATCACCTGGAGGAGCTGGCCAGCTGTGCTACAGAGTCTAAATGAAAGAGGAGCCAAGAGTTTGTTGTGTGGCGCTTCGACTTTTGAACAGGCTTCTAACGGGGCGATCGCTTCCGTGCGCACTAGGCGCCAACACTAGCGAGTACCGTCCTGTCACTCCTGTCACACTTGCTGGCAAGCGCCGTATTTTGGCGGTGAACATCTTCGGTTTCCGTGAGCACTGTAGAAGTGACTATAGAGTAGAGTTCTACAGAGCTTACTATCAGCTAGCACCTCGAGCGATGAGCAAGCGCGATGCCACATGGGCTCGCCTGCTTGTGTTAATATTGTTGTAACTAAGAAATCCGTGCAACTGTTTGTTTCCAGTAGGAGAAGTAAATGAATAATAAATAAGTAGACAGCCAAAACAGGTGTTACCTACACTATTATGGTAATAAACATTTTACGATCCATATACAGGGTGTCCCAGAAGTCGATACTATAGATATTTACTATTAGAATCTTTTTTTTGTTGTTTTCCTGGAATAATGCTTCTTTAAGCTCTAGATTTCTTTTTGACTATTCGAGATTACATAAAAAGAATCTAAATGTAAATATCTGTAGTAACAGGAGTGAAAAGACCGTCATAAATGTAAATATTTTTGTATTTTTAAAAATGCTATAATTTTTAAAATACGTAACTTAGATTTTTTTATATTTTTCTGATAACTATTATAACTTAATCTGTTACCTGATTCCGACTTGACGTCGACTTTTGGGACTACGTGTATATGTATCTTAAAATATTTATTTATTACTCGCAATCAATTTAAATATAATATAATACATACGCTTCGTCTTCCAAAATAGTATAAACATTTGTCAACATTTGTATAAACACTTAGGCTTAGATTTAAGTAGAAACTAGCTCTAAGCTTCGATTAGGTTGAGCTGTGAGGATCGTCATCTCACGCTTAGGCCTCCGGCGCCGGCGATCTCATTCACCGAACGAAACACACCAGTAAAACACTGCTGTTTCACGTCAACTTTGTGTGAGAGGGTAGTAGTTCCCCAGTCCAGCCGGCCGCGGCCCATTCATGCTGTAACCAGCTTGGCTCTACTACCTAGTAAAGTCTTGACAAAAAAGCCTAATAACAACTTTATCCGAGCCCGGCATCGAAAGCAAAACCTTATGCGCAGCAGTCGCATATAACGCCGCTGCGACACCGAGCTACTACAAATCAAATGGCATAACAATTGTGTCACGTGATCAAAGGGTCCGTACAAACATAACAATTGTGTCACGTGATCAAAGGGTCCGTACAAACATAACAATTGTGTCACGTGATCAAAGGGTCCGTACAAACATAACAATTGTGTCACGTGATCAAAGGGTCCGTACAAACATAACAATTGTGTCACGTGATCAAAGGGTCCGTACAAACATAACAATTGTGTCACGTGATCAAAGGGTCCGTACAAACATAACAATTGTGTCACGTGATCAAAGGGTCCGTACAAACATAACAATTGTGTCACGTGATCAAAGGGTCCGTACAAACATAACAATTGTGTCACGTGATCAAAGGGTCCGTACAAACATAACAATTGTGTCACGTGATCAAAGGGTCCGTACAAACATAACAATTGTGTCACGTGATCAAAGGGTCCGTACAAACATAACAATTGTGTCACGTGATCAAAGGGTCCGTACAAACATAACAATTGTGTCACGTGATCAAAGGGTCCGTACAAACATAACAATTGTGTCACGTGATCAAAGGGTCCGTACAAACGTGTATTGTGACTGCACGTAGGGCGCAGTGGCTTTAGCGGTTGCGTCGCTAAGTGTAGTGGGTTCAAATCTCAGGCCAAACAAATTGTGTGATTGGCAAATACTTGTTCCAAGTGTGAGTGTTCTTGGTGTCCCTTGTTTGAGTTTTCTAAAGTTCCTCGTGACGGTCGTGACAGAGGGAGTGTTCTTATAGTGCGAGTAAGTGTTAAATGTATTGTATATTTATTGCAGTGGGAGGAATACTTCAGACAACTGCACCTCGGAGTGAGGAGGTACCTGAACCACGAAAAGGAATCCTCTCTAGAAAAAGCCAGACAGAAGGACACACTGTAAGTATATTTATTTATTTACTAGATTTTGCTCGCGGCTTCTCTCGCGTAATTGTAAGTTACTTTAGGTTGGGTTATGTTAGTAAGAGTATTTTTCTGAATCAAAGATACCCTACGTCTTATTCTGAACCTTTTGAGATAATGTATGGTCAGTTGAGCAGGGTTAGGCCATAGCCCACGACGCGGGCCCAGCGCGGGCTGGCATACTTCACATATATTATATTATATGATGGAGAACTTTCAGCCATGCAGGCTTTTTCACGATGTACTCCTTCACTTCTAGAACCAAACGCTTAATAATACGCTCAGATACAACTGGTTAATTTTGTTTCTTATTTAAATTAAAACACAAAAGTGTCGCTTACATCAGAAAGCATAATAATGTTGAAGGTTCACAAATGACAGGCCTCTTACCTGTGACCAGTTATAAGTTCACAGTTTAGCTAATTGTTTATACAAATAAAATAAAGAGTTTATTTTTTCATAAATCTCCAATGTACCTGTGTAACCTGTGTGTGTCCGTGAGCAGACTGCTGGTGTTCCACGTGGTGTGGCAGCTCGCGATCATCTGGGGGGTGTGGTTCCTGCTGGCGAGCGCCGCCGGCCTCAGCATGGCGCACAGCGCGTGGCTCGCGCCCGCGCTCTACGTGCTCTACACGCTCCTGTAGGCGCCGCGACGGCGCTGCGGCCCGGCGCCGTGCCGTCAGCGCTGCGGCTGCAACACCACGGCGCCGTGACCCACTGTTCTGCCCTCATAAACAAAATACATAATAATAAATAAACAACACACTTCTCTTATCAACACTGCCTCATAAGAAAAATACGAATCGAACATTTATTTCGAAATTGAATTTTAATGTACCTATTTGAAATCAGTAGTAAAAACACAAAACCGTAGCCGGCGCTTCAGGGTGGTCGTCAGCGCACATTTAAACACGAAACCATTCAGGCAGTTCAATAATCTTAGTATTGTAAAGCGATAACAATGTTAGCAGTTATGTTAATGTATTAAGTAGACGAGACGTTGTAATGTAAGCATCGCACCTGACGACAGGCGACACTCATGAGTTCGTCCGAGCACTCCACGGTCTCCACGGCGTGTAACGGAATACTGCAATCATATCGAAGTTCGCAACGCACGACTTTATACTATACTAGGTACGCCCCGTGGTTTCACCCATGTTTGTGGTTATTGCTTCGCTCCCATGGCTCGTAGCGTGATGGTATATATCCTATTACCCTTTACAATAAAAGGACTACTTAATGCCGAAATAATTTTTCAAATCGGTCTAGTAGTTTCAGAGATTTGTGCGTTCAAACAAACTAACAATCTCTTCAGTTTTATAATCTTTTTGTACAATAATTCAGCTTCCATATGTTTGCGTTCGCAAAACTCAAAAAGTAGTCCATGTCCTTGAAATTTTTACACATTATTGTATTTCTATATATATAAGAGTAATTTTATATACCTTTTTATACCGGCGCGCGTCGTTCCCACTGGAATGGGGATTGGTTCCCTTATAAGTAATATTAGACTGAAACAGGGGATTTAACTAGTATTAGTATAGATTTATAGTTCCACTTCACGAATCTTAAATATGATCACACTGTGTTACACTCTGTACGAGATGTAGTTCACGTTTAGTGTATAGTCAGCGCGCAGACTGCCGACAATACGCCGCTCACTCGAGCGTACATTCGTGCTCATTGTAAGCTAAATGTGATCTATTTAACTATTCTCATATGAGGTCTAATAGCAGTAGCAGTGGGTAACAGTAATTTCATCAAACCGGGAATCGAACCTGCGATCTTAAGCACAACAGTCGCATTCAGTACCGCTGTGCGAGCGGGCCAGTTGTTTTAGTTATATAACATTGTCGCTTGGAGTAGGTACGCGTGTGTCGCGTGTGTACATCCGCTAGTATAAGTTGTTTTATACAAATGTAAGTGGTTGTTGCGTCAATGGGATCTATTCAATAAATTATTCTTATACACATTCGAATGCACACTTTTATTTATTTAACTTTATAATAAACTAGCGGCTCCGCACGAGTAGCAGAGCATCAGTGCGCGTCAGCGTGTTGCGTCCGGCGAGCGCCGAGCGCCGCGCGCCGTCGTCGGTGTGACATGATCACATCCGCGCCTGAATACATTTATAATTAATGGAGTCTTTTATTTCTGTGTGAATGGAACAGGCGAACGTTTCTCGATCAGATCGGAGGCGTTCTGGACAAAGGCCAGGTTAAGAGCTCCTTGAACCGACGGGCGTGTATGAGGAATGTGATGAAAGTGAATGAAGCCAGAGAAGTGTGTCAGGATCGTAGCAAATTGAAATCCGTAGTCTCTGCCTACCCCTCTGGGAAACAGACGTGAATCTATGTATGTATGTATTTATTTTATTTCTGTATTCACCTACAAACACAATATCTATAGAAACAGACATGGTTTATTTATTTCGTTTAATAAGAACGTCTGCAGGCCTGTAATACTAATTAAACATGAGGATATAATAAGATTTTTAACAATGAAGAGAATCAAAAAGACAACTGGTTATACATTTTTTTTAACCAAACTTTAAACGTGTAATAACATCATCGCTCATCCGTTCACAAATAGACCAATACTTGTGTGTGAACCAAGGAGATCTTTAATGTCTAAAGTATTATCTGCCACACTTGATTTTGATTGTCGTTAGTGATTGTTACATTGCTGTAAAATAATAATACGTACACTATTAAACTAAACGATATAACATTAAAATTCTTCAAGTACAACCCAACTTGCGAACTACACTCGTGAATTGTCATATATTTTATTCTATGAAATTAGAGTGAACTTGATTATTTATTTATTTACTTATTTATACTACATAGATTATTAATTTCACATAAAAATATATACACACCTAAATCTTAAACTAAGTATAATATCACCAATAATAAACGCGTCACATACGTCACCCACACGAGTGAAGTGGGCCCTGATTGCGAGAATGATATGGCACGATTCGATCGATTCGCGACCAACTTCACTTTGGAGTCACAAGCCTAAGTCGTTGCTCGCGCGCTCATCTATTTACCTATAAAATTCGTAGTCGTATTTAAATACTTATTAAAGTGTTGCACTTGTATTGCCTTATACTAGGCACATAATATCGACCGAGTTTAAGTACCTAAGTGTTCGTAACCCCGTGCTATCGGGGTTTTAAGTACACCTATCAAGAAAACACCTCAACCTTCGCACTGCAGCAGCTACACCGCCGCCGTAAACAAGGGTCGCTGAGTCCAGCGATAGCGGGTTTGCTGCGCAGCTGTCGCCTACGGACCCCCTAACAGGCAGGAGCGTACTGACCTTCCACGTTCAGTGTAGACCCTACGTCTAAATTTAGGCAGCGAACCACATAATTGCAAAATATAAAATTTATTTACAAGATAATTTTGAGTTTGTTTTATCCGCCTAATGATTAACGCTAAAACGTAACATGATGGACCAGACAGCTCCGCCTGGTGGTCATTGGTACGTAACTGACGTCCGTAGGTACTCTAGCAATGTCAGGAGTTTACAGCGAAATCTCTGCCTACCGTAAGTACCTAAGTATTTTATTTATAAACAAACTTACACGTTATTATACAAATATTATAACAAACAGGAAACTACATATATAATGACAACGTGGTCACCCCTCACCATTATTGTTGGTTAATAATAATATAATATAATATAATAATAATTTATTTATAAACGCACTGTTTAGGTACGTGTTACAAGTTGGTCTAAAATTCGGTACATTGGTGCCAATTCTGTTGTCACAAAATTCTCTAAGCTTAACTAAAAATCACTAATTTAGTTTAGTCCTCTTAAATGATATTTCGTATTCTGAAATCGTTAAAAGAGACAGGACTAAAAAAAATTTTTGTGAGTTTTACTTAAGTTTAGAGAATTTTGTGACAACAGAATTGGCACCATTGTCTCCCAAACTAAGTATTTTGGGAGACAATCCTTACTAATATTATAAATTCGAAAGTAAGTCTGTCTGTATATCTGTCTGTTTGTCTGTCTATCTGTCTGTCTGTCTGTCTGTTAGCTTTTCACGGGTAAACCACTCAACCGATTTAGATGAAATTTGGCACAGATATAGTTTAAAACCTGGGGAAGGACATAAGCTACTGTTTATTGATGGAGGGGAGCGGGTGGAGCCGCGCGCAAAAGCTAGTATTTTATAAATGTGCAGATCTATGTACAAGCCGTGTTTGTGTTTACCAATGTGACGAGCGCGGCGCTGGCGCCGGCGGCACAGACGGGACGTTTCGAAGTTAGCTTACAATATTTATCACGTTACGTCTAACATCGAACAATAATATGACTAGGTATGTGCTAATCAGGAGAAATAGAATTTTCAGAATATTAAAATTGTGTTTGTTTATGTGTGTAAATGTGAGTGTGTGTGACTGCGCGTACAAACGTGTGTGTGTGTGTGTGTGTGTGTGTGTGTGTGTGTGTGTGTGTGTGTGTGTGTATTCGTGTAACTGATATGTGAGGGGTGAGTTATTGGGGACACATGAATGTATAAAGAGCTTTACAATAATAACTTTTCTGTGACATTATCGCGTGTTTCTTAGATATGTCAAAAGCGTTTGATATGGTCATATATGACAAGCTTTGGGGTAAACTGGGAAGGACGGGTGTGCCGGTGGAAGTCATATCCCTATGAAAGGAATAGTATCGCGGTCAGCGAAACCAGGTGAGATGGGCGGGTGCTTTGTCCGACCCATACGACATGGAAAGCGGCGTTAGGCAGGGTGGACTGACCTCTCCTCTGGTATTTAACCTGCACATAAACAACCTTATCGGTGAGCTTAGCAGCACCCGTACCGGTTGACACATTGATAATGTGTGCGTCAATAATATTAGCTACGCGCCGATATGGTGCTGCTGGGACCATCGGTGGGTGCAGTTCGTAAGTTATTGGCAATTTGCGAGACATATGCGGCGGAGCATGGGCTGACATACAACACAGCAAAAGGCAAAGTCGTTCTTTTCAAAGGCAAATTGAGGGTGCCCATTTGTGTTCCGCCAATGATGTTATGCGGTGAAGAGCTTCGCAAAGTGGCTAGTTTCAGATATGTAAGGCATATTGTGACTGGTGTCCTCTCTGATGACGCGGATCTGGAACGTGAGCGTAGGGCTTTGACCGTCCAAGGGAATATGGTTGCCCGTAGATTTGGTCGCTGCTCCACTGAAGTGCAAATCGCTCTGTTCAAGGCATACTGCCAATCGTTGTAAGCGAGCAGCCTATGGGTAAATCATACCCGTCGGGCAGCCAATGTCTTACGTGTTCAGTACAACAACATATTTAGGCCTAGCGCGCACTGCCTTGCGTTTTTGTAACGCATAATCTGTGAAGTATAGTGTCATAGAAGTGCCGCGCACTGCGGTGACAAAAACACACTGAGACACTCATTCAGTTGCTGTTGGGACGCGACACAGATATATGTATCATTACCTGGCGTTTCTCCGGTGATGGCGAAAAGCTTTTTTAGATACGAACGTAGATCGTTATATCTTACGAAAAAAAAGTCCTTCATAGGCCTTAAGGCCGTCAAGGGATGAACCCAATAGGTACCGTTTGGGTACCCTTTTTTACGCAATCTATATCTATACAAATAAATAAAATTGAAGTGTCTATTTGTAATATCAAAATAACAGCTTTTTACCTAATGCATATGAAAGTATATAAGGTACCTATAACAAAACATCTATTTTTAAAATTGTTGTCTTTCTGTCTGTCTGTCTGTTTGTACCGGCTAATCTCCGAAACGGCTGGACCGATTTTGACGGGACTTTAATTAGCAGATAGCTGATGTTATAAGGAGTAATTTAGGCTACCTTGATTTTAGAAAATAAAAAATGATTTTAGAAAAAAAAATGTTATAGGTAAATAATGAAGGTAAGAAAGAAGAAAGAAAGAAAGAAATATTTTATTTTAATGTAACATTGCAACGCACAATCAAAACTATTTCGTAACAAAAATGTGTAACAGTAATAATATAGTTAAAGAGAAAATTATAAATAATTTAAAATAAATAATAAAACTTATATACCAACATTATTATAAATAATATAGAATACACATAATATATATATGGAGTCCTTGCTGTTCAATGTGCGTCGCAGTGTTCATTAAAAAGAGATGTTGCTCAGCATAATGCCGCACCGCATGCGAGTTGCGATACAGCGCTGATTTTCAGCAACACCTCAATAGTGATTATGAGCGTAATAAATAATACAGTTCAAATGAATACCACCAAACCACAAACAAAACCCAAAAAAAAAAAAAAAAAGTTTCCTTTATTATTACAGATAAAGAAATAGATTGCAGATAAATTAAATAAATATACCTACATGTCAATATTTTTATTATTGTAGTTAAAAACTATAAATGTGCCTGAAAATATGAGTAAGATTTAAATACTTGGCGATCTTAAATTAGGAGTCTATTTGTCGATTTAATAAATATTTTTTATAATTTGTCTTAAATATTAAGTTTGTTTTAAATTTTCGCATTGGTGGAGGCAAGTCATTCCAACATTTCGTGGCCGCGTATTTAAAACTTCCCCTAAACGCTGTTGTGCGGTGTCTAGGTACATGCAAGAGGTGAACCGATGACCTAATTGGATAAGAGCAACTGTCTTGTGTCCAAGACAATTTATTAAATAGATATTTTGGCGTTTGGCTCCTCAATATTCCAAATAGCAGGGTGGCTAAGTGTAATTCTCTTCTAGATGCCATTTTGAGTATTTTGTTGTCATTTATGAATGGAGTCACATGGCTCCTACGCGGTATATCAAAACAGAAGTAAAATATATATAGTATAAGTAAAGTAAGGAATGCAACTGTCGCTTGCTTCACAAAACGTTTCCCTGTGGTATTTTATTTATCTAGCTGTGGAAATATAAGTTGTTTCTAATTGAGATATACTTCGATCAATAATACACTAGATATCCGGTAAGCGCTTCAAAAACGAGCCGAAAAATAAGAGCACAAATACGGTTGTGCTCTTATTTCAAATTAGTATGATCAATCATAGCCAACATTAAGACGTCAAAACGTTCAAAAATTGTGCAGATAACCACCGTAACACCGAGATTTTGAAAGGAATATCTTTTTTTCGGTAAGTTTATATTATTAAGTATTTTTCATAAAGTAAAAACCTAATTATTAAATACTAAATATGAATCAATTACCAAATATTATGATTATTTGACCAACGTTTCCAACAACGCGCCAACTATTGTAAATTGATATTATTACTATTTTTGGCACTTTGTAATTTAGACTTTAAAACATGGGTATAAGATTAAAATTGTTTTGATGTGATTTGAGCAGCAAACAAAGGTCGTAAAAATTAATTGCTTTTTGTACATGGCTTTGTGAATGCAACTTTAAGTATGGGATTTAAGGTTGAATTTGCATTAATGTATATTTATTTCAACTAGAATTCTTAGAATTACCTACACTCACAATTGGCGACAGTTTTAAAGAGGACTTTTGTATGGGATTGTGTATCTAGTCTATTATTGATCGAAGGAGATATAGGACAAATTCTTGTAGTGTGTGATAAGATTTAGGATTTTCTAATACCATAACAATATAAAGGGATATGTCCATCGGCAGCTCAGCAGTAGAAAAGATGTTCATTAATATTAAAATTCTTCTTTGATTTCAATAGGAATTTTGATATGAATGTTAAACTATATGAAGTTCGGAGTAATGAAAATGAATACTAAGAAGTTATATTATTTTCGACAACCGTGCTGCCATTTATAACAAGGGAATATAAGAACAGTGTTGCCACTAAATAATCAAATACTCAATTATTAAATCGATTATGATTTTCAATAAATAGTAATGGATATACTGCCTCCGTGGCGCAGTGGTAGTGAATGCGACTGCTGTGCATGAGGTGAGGGTTCGAATCCCGGGTCAGGCCAACAAAAAGTTATTGGGTTTTTCTGTTAAGAAATCTCAATAGCAGCCCGGAGTTAGGAAGTTGGCGGTGTAAGACACCCCCGTGCCTTGGAAAGCACGTAAAGCTGTTGGTCCTACGCCTGATCTCTCTCCGGTCGTATCGTATTACCGTCCCATCGGATCATGAGAGTTAGGGAACAGAGAGTGCACTTGTGTTTGCGCACACACTTGTGCACTATAATATCTCCTGCGCATCTGCGCAGGAGCCAGTCTTAACGGAGACTGGCCATCTGGTCAGTCTTCGTTAAGACTGGCCGCGGTGATCGAAATTCGGTCAAAATTTCACCGCCATCGCCAGGGTCCTTCGTAGTGACCCCCATGTCACTCTCGGCTTCTCTAGCCGCCGAGGTATTGGAGCGCACGAAACGTCCGTGCTTATCCCTCCGCGGCTGCGAATTACTCGGCCCTCTCGATGCTTGCCGACCCCTCCTCAAAGTCGGCAACTTGGGGGCCGGCAGGCCTTCCTCGTCTGAGGACTGGCACACGGGACGTTTCCTAACGGAAGACGTCCCATGCGACCGATTTCCACCGCTTCCAGTATCCATATCCGCTACAGGGGCCTGGTCGCCTACCCCTGCGCATCCGTCGGTCACCAATTTAACACTCGCAGGCCCGGATACCTGCGAGCGCCGGGTGTCAACCGGGTCGCGTCCTACTGATAGTGGGGTCCTACCCCCTACAACCTTCCCCTTTTTGGGGCCTACCGTCGACGCCTTGTCCGGGCCGGAGCCCAAGGCGGAAATTTCGGTGCCGGATGTTTCGCGCGGCACGGCGCTGTGATGGCGGTTGCCCCCCCCAGAATACGAGGGGCAGACGGAGCCAGAAGGCTCCGTGAGGGATTCTCCGGGTGCGGCACGCCCGGTACCCTCCTGGGGTAGATTTCTCCTTTGATCCGACATCATTGATTTGTTTTGGGTTTTGGGTAGCCCTAATGACTGGGTTCCCCCCAGCCATACAGCCCCTCGCTGGGCCACCAAAAACTTGGGCTTTGGGTTATTTTTATAGAGGTTTTCTTCCTCGCAGCCCGAAGGCCCCCGGTCCTGTCAGTTCAGGATTACGGGTTGGGCCGGATGGGGGTCCATGCTGGACCGATCGACCCGCCCCAAGACCGCCCGCCTGGGCAGGAAGCACCCCCACCTCGGCCTAACAGCCCAGTGATTTTTTAGAGAGGTTGTCTTCCTCTATGACCTACCTAAACCTAACCTAACCTGCCTACCTAACCTACCTACCTAACCCTAAACCTAAACCTGTCTACCTACCTAACCCTAAACCTAAACCTGCCTACCTACCTAACCCTAAACCTACACCTACACCTAAACCTAAACCTACCTAACCTAAAACCTAATCTAACCTAACCTAACCACCCCGTCTCAAATCCACGTGTCCTCTGCTAATCAGAGGAACACGTGGAGAGACCCCCAAACGCGGCCCTTGCGGGCCGATAACCCCGAGACAAGATGCCTCGGGTTCCCTACGCGCGTGCCAGAGTATTAGCCACGAGTAATAATGCCCCCGAAAGGACATGATTACCCGTGTTGCCCGGGGTGTACCGGCCCAACGTCTGCCGCTCCCATCCACGAAAAATGTGGATGGGAACGGCAAAACCGTCAGGCACACTAGGAGGTTCTCTCTGGCCACAGACCCCAACCTAACCTAATCTTTTTTTTTTTTTTTTTTTGGTACCCAGGAAAAATGCTTGATGCACTACCCGCCGGCTAGGGGACGGCACCGGCGGGGCGTGTGGGACTCCCCAGCAAGAGAAAAAGGCTGGTATACCCACTAAAAAACCTGGGGTGTTCCCTCTCTCATCCAATGGGGGGGCCTGTTGGGAGCTCTTAAAAGAATTGAGTCATCCATAGCAGGCCCCCCCGTGTGGGTGCGGGCCGGGTCATTTTTTTTTTAGGACCCGACCCCCTCTTGTCCCCAGGGGAGAGCTTCGCCGCTCTCCCCTTTCAGCGTTGGAAGGCGCGCGGGAACACCGCGCGCGCCCTCTCGGGGTTCTTAGTTTACGGGTGGCAGGCCCCCCTGAGGCCTTGCCACCCGGAACCCTTAAGTGGGGGGCAGGAGAGCGACATAAGCGCGTCTCCTGCGCCCCCTCCTCCGGCGGCGGACTTCCGGGGCGTAAGGATCTTCCTCACGCCCTCGTTCCGCCGCCTCCTTCTGCGAGATGACAGACTCGCAGAAGGACCTCATTGCGCCCCAGCACCTGTCGTCGCCGACCATCTTGGATACGGCGGTCGGCAAGGAGAGGTCGGGGCCAATCACAGCGACCAGGGCACAACGCTCCGCGGCCCACGCCGGGCACTCCTCCAGCGTGTGCTGCGCCGTGTCAACCTAACCTTTTTTTTTTTTTTTTTTTTTTTTTTTTTTTTTTTTTTTTAACCTGGGGGAATGCCGTGACGCATACCCCTCCGCGGGGGCGGCGGAGGGGTTATGTCGGACTCGCCGGGGTAAAAGAAAGATGTTGAAATAATAATGTACCTCCCGGAATACCGACTAAACCTACCACGGTGTTCCTCAACAAACCACTGTCGACGGGGCCGCGCGAATCACTTTCACATGCAGTCGCGATCCCGGCGAGGTTACGGCCCGCCGTATGAAACGGCAGGCCACTACACAAAAGATCTACCCGCTGGTACCTTCTACATATTCCCTACTGTCCCCCCTCTAGAGGGGAGACGGACTCGACACAGAGGCGCGCGTGGGAACACGCACGCCGCCTCTCAGACCTGGTGCTGAACGGATGGCGGGCAGGCCCACAAAGCCCGCCACCCCCAGGTCAAACCTCAGGGTGGCTGGAGGTCATCTCGCGCCCTCCGGCGCCCGGCTTTGCGGTTGGGGAGAGGGTTTAAGAGGGTCGTATCGTATTACCATCCCATCCGATCATGAGAGTTAGGGAACAGAGAGTGCACTTGTGTTTGCGCACACACTTGTGCACTATAATATCTCCTGCGCAGATGGCCAGTCTCCGTTAAGACTGGCCGCGGTGATCGAAATTCGGTCTGGATCTGGAGGACATTATTATTATTATTATTATTTTTTATTCTTTTTTTTTTTGCTCGTCAAAATGACCACACTCCACCTGATGTTAAGCAGTCGTGTGGTCTAAGAGCAGTGGCCTCCACATCGCACCCACAGTAGCCGAGGCGATGTTGAGGTCTCTACTTTGACGGCCTGAGAAGATACTTTTTCACGCCCCGCTTAAAGAACCCAGGATTGAAGGAAGAAGGAAACACGTGCCTTGGCAGAGAATTCCATGCCTTGGTCGTTCGGCAGAGATATGAGGACCCAAACTTTTTGGTACGCGCTCTAATCGACTCTACCGTGTAAGGATGGCATCTGAGCCCAGCACGCGTTGTTCTGGATAGGAAAGGGGAGGGCGGGATAAGGTGGAATAACTCTTCAGAGCACTCCCCGTGGTATATTCTGTAGAAACATGCCAATGAGGCAATGTCCCTACGGAGTTGCAGAGGTTCCAGTGAACTCGTGACCTCTGGATCTCCGATGATACGGACAGCCCGCCGCTGTAACCTGTAGGCATTGTAGACGGCGACAGCAAATATCCGCCCTAACAAACAAGCATACCCCGGCTTTCGCGAGGAAACACTCCTCTAGCACGTAGCCGGGATATTGCAGGTAATTCGTGTCTGCAGGACGGCGTATTTGTGTCTCCGTTAGAAAAAACCTTGCCGGCCGAGCCGTCTCCAGGTGGTGATGGACGGCATTAAGGTTAGCGTGGAGTCCTCTGATGTTAATAAACTCCACGACACAGGAAGCAGCAGTGGGGTTACGGCGATTGGCTGCTGTTGAACGACAATGCTTTGTTCGTACTGCCATAGAGTGAAAGGAAGGGGAAACGTGAAAAAAAAGAGGCGGCTATTCTAGCAGCAAAGTGGGGCAAGGCGCAGAGCAAGTTTTGTCATATAACTGTATGGTATGGTGATAGCCGATCCGACGGACGGAAGGACCCCCGTACCCTCCCGAAAGTGGTCGCAAATCTACATGTGCCTCTACCGATCCCATTCAGGAGACGCTGGGACAACTCGACTCTTCAATTACCTGAGTCAGGTGGCAGACGACGCGCAGGAGCGGTTTCCGAACGCTGAGTTGATGTTCTTGGGTTCTCCCAAAACAGACCACGCGGGACGAACTGCCCATGCGTTCGCTCTCACGCATGACCTGTCTCAACTGGTACTCCAGCCCACCCGGATACCAGACATTGCAGGTCAGGCGCCCTCTCTGCTCGATCTGCTGCTGACGAGTAACCCGAACCGGTACAGTGTGTCGATTCGTGCTCCTCTGGGCACCTCAGACCACTGTCTGGTTTGTGCCACAGCTGTTGTTGTTACGCCTCCACGACCCGAGGAGGCAAGACGACGACTGTGGCACTACTCGTCGGCAGACTGGGATGGAATGCGGGAGTACTTCGCATCCATCCCTTGGGCTCAACGCTGCTTTGAGAACAGGGATCCATCAGAGAGCGCTACTGCTGTCGCTGGTGAAATCATCCTGGGTATGGAATATTATATTCCATACAGTGATGTCACGAGCGGCGGCAAGAAAAGGCCCTGGTTCGGTCGTGAATGCGCTGATGCTGTTGAACGCAAACAGACAGCGTACCGCGCTTGGACCAGGGCTCGCACTCTTCACGACCCTAACGTGGATCACCTGAAGGCAGCGTTCAACCAAGCCACAAAGGTCTGCAAGAGGGCATACTTAAGAGCGGATGCCCAGCGCGTCACACGGTTCGGCCAGAACCTCATGGCGCATCCTACGGGCAGTCGTAGCTATTGGCGCCTGGCCAAAGCCGTGCAGTCCAACTTCTGCCAGACCTTGCTGCCCCCTCTGAGGTATCCGAATGGATCACTGGCTCATCGGCCGCAGGAGAAAGCAGATCTGCTTGCAAATCTCTTTGCGGCCAACTCCCGAATCGATGACTGCGGTTCGCAGCCGCCTAACATTGCCAACTGCGGCTACACCATGCCTGATATATGTATCAGGCAACGAACCGTTCGTGCGATACTGCAGTCTCTCGATGTTCGGAAAGCCAGTGGACCTGACGGCATCCCAGCTGTGGTCCTTAAAAAATGTGCAGCGCGGTTGTCTCCCACGCTTACGCGCCTATACCGGACGTCTTACGCCGCAGGCATTGTGCCTGAGACTTGGAAGGAGGCGAACGTTCAACCGATTCCCAAAAAGGGGGACCGTTCCGAGCCAAGCAACTATCGTCCCATAGCTATCACCTCGGTGCTCTCCAAGGTGTTCGAGCGGATTATAAACACCCAAATTGTCCGCTACCTGGAGGATCAATCGTTGATCAATGATCGCCAATACGGCTTTCGGGCTAAACGATCAACGGGTGATCTTCTAGCGTTAGTCACACACCTCTGGGGTGAAGCTATGGACAAGCACGGCGAGTCTTTGGCTATCAGCCTTGACATAGCCAAAGCTTTCGACAGAGTCTGGCACCGGTCTCTTCTTTCCAAGCTTCCGGCCTATGGCTTGCCCCCTCAACTGTGCACCTGGATTGCAAGTTTCCTGCAGAAGCGTCGTATTCGGGTCCTTTGCGACGGTCGCGCTTCCAAATTTATGCAGGTCAATGCAGGAGTGCCTCAGGGTTCTGTCTTATCCCCTACGCTCTTTCTTCTGCATATCGATGATATGTTGAATCTCGGCAACATACATTGTTATGCGGACGACAGTACCGTGCATGGGCGATATCTCGGACATCCTGGGGCCAAACAGGCTGAGGTTGAGAGGAAAAGGCAGAATCTTGTCGTTGAACTTGACCAGACCTTGGACCGCATCTATGAATGGGGTGCCAAGAACTTGGTCGAGTTTAACGCCAAGAAGACCCAGGCATGCGCGTTCTCAACAAAAAAGTCTCCGTTCGTTCCCCTCCCTTCTCTGAAGAACACTCCACTGGTGATACGTGACAGTCTCTCCATCTTAGGTATGGATCTTTGCCGCTCCCTTAATCAGAAAACCTATATCGAGAGCGTCATTAAGCAAGCTTCGCGAAAACTCGGGGTTCTGAACAGGGTGAGGCGGTTCTTCACGGGCAACTGTGCCTATTGTATAAGGCACAAGTGCGCCCTTGCGTGGAGTACTGTTCTCATCTTTGGGATGGCTCCGCGCAGTACTTGCTGGACGCTCTCGACCGGTTACAGCGGCGGACTGTCCGTATCATCGGAGATCCAGAGGTCACGAGTTCACTGGAACCTCTGCAACTCCGTAGGGACATTGCCTCATTGGCATGTTTCTACAGAATATACCACGGGGAGTGCTCTGAAGAGTTATTCCACCTTATCCCGCCCTCCCCTTTCCTATCCAGAACAACGCGTGCTGGGCTCAGATGCCATCCTTACACGGTAGAGTCGATTAGAGCGCGTACCAAAAAGTTTGGGTCCTCATATCTCTGCCGAACGACCAAGGCATGGAATTCTCTGCCAAGGCACGTGTTTCCTTCTTCCTTCAATCCTGGGTTCTTTAAGCGGGGCGTGAAAAAGCATCTTCTCAGGCCGTCAAAGTAGAGACCTCAACATCGCCTCGGCTACTGTGGGTGCGATGTGGAGGCCACTGCTCTTAGACCACACGACTGCTTAACATCAGGTGGAGTGTGGTCATTTTGACGAGCAAAAAAAAAAGAATAAAATATAATAATAATAATAATAATGTCCTCCAGATCCAGACCGAATTTCGATCACCGCGGCCAGTCTTAACGGAGACTGGCCATCTGCGCAGGAGATATTATAGTGCACAAGTGTGTGCGCAAACACAAGTGCACTCTCTGTTCCCTAACTCTCATGATCGGATGGGATGGTAATACGATACGACCCTCTTAAACCCTCTCCCCAACCGCAAAGCCGGGCGCCGGAGGGCGCGAGATGACCTCCAGCCACCCTGAGGTTTGACCTGGGGGTGGCGGGCTTTGTGGGCCTGCCCGCCATCCGTTCAGCACCAGGTCTGAGAGGCGGCGTGCGTGTTCCCACGCGCGCCTCTGTGTCGAGTCCGTCTCCCCTCTAGAGGGGGGACAGTAGGGAATATGTAGAAGGTACCAGCGGGTAGATCTTTTGTGTAGTGGCCTGCCGTTTCATACGGCGGGCCGTAACCTCGCCGGGATCGCGACTGCATGTGAAAGTGATTCGCGCGGCCCCGTCGACAGTGGTTTGTTGAGGAACACCGTGGTAGGTTTAGTCGGTATTCCGGGAGGTACATTATTATTTCAACATCTTTCTTTTACCCCGGCGAGTCCGACATAACCCCTCCGCCGCCCCCGCGGAGGGGTATGCGTGATAGCATTCCCCCAGGTTAAAAAAAAAAAAAAAAAGATTAGTTTAGGTTAGGTTAGGTTCCTAGCCGGCGGATAGTGCATCAAGCATTTTTCCTGGGTACCAAAAAAAAAAAATAAAAAATAAAAAAAAAAGGTTAGGTTAGGTTGGGGTCTGTGGCCAGAGAGAACCTCCTAGTGTGCCTGACGGTTCTGCCGTTCCCATCCACATTTTTCGTGGATGGGAGCGTCAGACGTTGGGCCGGTACACCCCGGGCAACACGGGTAATCATGTCCTTTCGGGGGCATTATTACTCGTGGCTAATACTCTGGCACGCGCGTAGGGAACCCGAGGCGTTTTGTCTCGGGGTTATCGGCCCGCGAGGGCCGCGTTTGGGGGTCTCTCCACGTGTTCCTCTGATCAACAGAGGACACGTGGATTTGAGACGGGGGGATAGAGGAAGAAAACCTCTTTAAAAATCACCAGTGGGGGCCGTAAGGCCGGGGCGGTTTATTTTATTTACTTTATTCTATTTTATTTACTTTATTTTAGTATATTTTATTTTATTTTTACTTTATTTATTTTGCTTACATTGTTTGCACTAGTAGTACTAGTAGCACACAAGCGCCTGTAGTCGGATACCACATCTGATATGGATGGATTGTGCGTGGAGTTGAGAGTTGAGGGCTGCCAGTAGTTCTGGCATTAGGCGGTGGCACATAGGGGAAGGGAAACCTAACCCTGCCTCCGTCTTCACATCGTTACCCGTTGAGTGTCGTTGATCACGTCTAGCGGCTCAACGGGACCGAGGGGCTTGCCTTAGTTGGCCGGCCCGCGAGAAGGAAAACTCAGACCACCCAACAGCGAAGTTGTAAAAACCTCTGGGTACCTGCCGTCCCCCAGCAGTATGTAGGCCTTCCCTCGGAATGAGCGTCACCCGAGGGTCGATTATAGATCGTCTCTACTCGTGGGAATTTAATGGATAATTCAGTACAAAACCAAAAACTCGATGAGAAGGAGGAGAAGAAGACGGAGGAGCAAGGAGTCCTTTTGCGCGACTCCAAAGGGCGCTTTAAGCGCCCTTTACGACCACGCGCCAGCGATGGCGGAAGAATGAGGGCATGCACGCCCACCAGTGCGTGTCCTTCAGAGAGCCGGACGTCATTGGCGTCGACGCCGAACGGAAGCCGGAGGAGCTCCGTGAGCCTCGGTGTCGAGTCCGAGTCCGAGGACCTGGACTCCCGCGACCTCAGCGGTCGGGTCTCTAGGACCCGGAAGCGTAGCAGGAGCAGGTCGCCAGAGGCGGAGCGCAACGCACCAGCGATCAAGGTGCCCGCCCCCAGTTCGCCGGTACATGGGTCACGGTCAGTGACCCAGGACCCATTTAGTAGGCGGGAATCGGTCGCCCGCACCCGACAAGAGGGGGAGCGCGCAGCAGAGCAATTTGTTGCGCAGCTCCTGGACGAGAGCTCGAGCTCTGATGTAGACCTCGTCCAGTCCGCCGCAGACTCTGTGGCCGCCATAATCACGGTGGCCACAAAAAGCTAAAATTTGAAGGGCACCTTTGTTAATGCCCTCAAAAAGGCGGCCTCTCACCTCCAGGAGGTGGTGCAAACGCTCGCGGAGCGCACCACCTCCGACGAGACGAGGCGGTTGCGGGCGGCAAACGACCGCCTGGCAGGGGAGGTGGCTGAGCTCCGTGCTGAGCTCAGCCAACTTAAGGAGTGCTTGCGGCAGCCAAATGCCATACCTCGGCAAGGAGAGGAGCAGTGCTCCCTGCTGACCGACGCGCAGCTGCGCCAGGTCATGTCGTCCGTTGGGACCATGATCAACGTGCGGCTGGGGAGTCTGGAGGCAAGATTACCTCCAGAACCGCGCCGCCGTCCACCACTCGCAGCGGATAACCACGCGCCCGCTGCTAGGGACCCAGTGGTCACGTCGGGCCAGCGGTCCTACGCGACGGCGGCGTCAGCGTCGGCCAGCGTCCCCGCGGGGTCGAGACCTGCAGCCGGGAAGAAGGGGACTTCCAAAGCCCCTTCCCAGTCCCAGAGGGACTTCCCGCCCTTGAGTTCAACACCTGCGGGCTCAAGACGCGCCCCGGCGCCGAAGGAACGGGCACCCGCAACAACCACGGGTGCGCCAAGACTGGTTTCTGTCCCTGGTCCGTCTGCGTCTTCTAATGAGGGCTGGCAGACGGCCGGGGAGAAAATGGAGATTCGGCGTCGGAAGAGGCGCGAACGCAGGAGCGCTGCAAGGGCTGCGGCTGCCGAGCGGCAAAAAGAAGTGAAGAAGAGCAAGAAGGCGAAAAAGAAGAGGCCCGGGAAGCTCCGGCCGCCAAGATCGGCCGCCGTGGTCGTAACGGTGTCGCCGGAGGCGGCGGAGCGCGGCCTTTCCTACGCCGCCGTCTTTAAGAAGGCGCGGGAGAGCGTCGGTGTGGCGGACCTAGGCCCCACCGGCATCAAGACCCGCCTTGCCCAAACGGGGGCTCGCATTCTTGAGTTCCCCGGTGCGGAGGGCGCAAAGACGGCGGACACAATCGCGGAAAGGCTGCGAGGGTTGTTCGGGGCGGAGGAAGGCGTAAAGATCGCCAGGCCCGTGAAGTGCGTGGAATTCCGTGTCACTGGCCTGGACGATTCGATCACGCCTGACGATGTCCGGGAGGCTATCCAGGCTAAAACTGGATGCAGCCTGGACAACGTCAAGGTTGGCGCAATCCGCCCCGGTCCTGGCGGTGTCGGAGCTGTGGTAGCGCAGTGCCCCGTCGCAGCAGCCAACACTTTGGTTGCTGGAGGAAGGCTCCTCGTAGGCTGGAGTTCCGCCAAGGTCTCTTTGTTGGCGGCCAGGCCTGCGAGGTGCCATAAATGCATGGCCGAGGGGCACGTGCGCGCCACATGCAGAAGTGGCTTCGACTGCAGCGGACTATGCTTCCGCTGCGGCCAGCCGGGGCACAAGGCGACGGATTGTTCCGCCGCCCCCCATTGCCCCGCGTGTGCGGCGGGTAAATTGCCCGCCAATCATATTATGGGGCGAAGGGGATGCAACCCTCCCCGGGCTTCCAAGCCCAAGAACGTCGCGGGTAGCCAATCGACCCAGGCTACCCCCGTCGTCGTCGCCGCTCTTTCGCCGTCGCGGATGGAGGAGGATGTGGTTGCAAGTACTTCGGCCCAATAATGGACCACGACTGCACCCATCTCCTCCAGGCGAACCTCAACCACTGCGCCGGTGCGCAGGATCTCTTCCTGCAATCCATTGCGCAGTGGTCGATTGGTGTGGCCGTAGCCGCGGAGCCCTATTATGTTCCTCCCCGCCCAAACTGGGTGGGTGACCGGGACGGCTCCGTGGCAGTCATCAGCTCCACGGCCCCGCGTTCCCCGCCCTTGTCGCTCAAAGATAGGGGCTCGGGATACGTAGCGGCCGAATGGGGGGGATTACTCGTTTTCGGGGTGTACTTCTCCCCCAATCGGAGTCTGGCTGATTTCGAGGTCTTCCTCACATCTTTGGAGACCTCGATACGGCGTTTGGCATCAGGCCGCGTCCTGGTGATGGGGGACTTCAACGCAAAGTCCGGCGCGTGGGGGTCTCCCAGAACGGACGCCCGCGGTAGAGCGGTGGAAGAGTGGGCAAATTCGGTGGGCCTCTGTCTGCTCAACAGAGGCACCACCGACACTTGTGTTCGGCAGCAGGGCGGGTCGATAGTGGACCTCTCGTTCGCTAGCCCTGCTGTCGCGAACAACGTAAGGAACTGGCGAGTCCTAGAGGAGGTCGAGACTCTCTCGGATCACAGCTATATCCGAGCAGAGATCTCCCGGAATCCTCAGGACCCAGTTAGGGGTCACATGGCGGACAGAGCTCCCCGGTCTCCGCGGTGGGCTGTGGGTCGTTTGAACCGGGACCTGTTAGAGGAGGCAGCCATAGTGCAGTCGTGGCTGTCTCCAGTGCCTCCTGACGAGGGGGTTGATGCTGCGGCGGGTCGCATTCGTGTTGCGCTTACGCAGGTGTGCGATGCGGCCATGCCGCGCGTCCGACGTCGGCCTCCTAGGAGGGAGGTCTACTGGTGGTCCCGGGAGTTGGTGGACCTCCGCGAGGCCTGCATTCGTGCCCGGAGGTCCTAAACCCGCAGCCGGCGGCGACGCCGCGATGATAACGGGGAGGGCCAGCTGTACGAAGCGTACCAAGCAGCGCGTGACGCTCTGAAGCTGGCCATCTGTCGCGCCAAGGAGCAGTCGCGGCAGGAGATGCTGGAGGGTCTCGATCGTGACCCCTGGGGTCGCCCATACCGCGCGGCGCTGAGCAAGCTCCGCGCGACGGCCCCCCCCCTTACCGAGTCCCTTCAGCCTAGCTTCCTCACCGAAGTGGTCGAGGGCCTATTCCCGCCACAGGCGGAGTACACGCCCCCGGCGATGGCCGCAGAGGCCGAAGTCCGGAAGGCCGACGAAGAGGTGGTGGTTCCGCCTGTCACGGAGGCGGAGATGGGGCCGGCCGTTCTGCGCATTCGATCGAAGCGGACCGCCCCCGGGCCGGACGGTATTCCGGCCCGAGTGTTGGCCCTTGCCCTTGACCACATGGGCGACCGCCTCAGGGAACTGTTTGACGCGTGTCTGTCGTCGGGGAGGTTCCCTGAGTGCTGGAAGGTGGGGAAGCTGGTGCTCCTGCCCAAACCGGGGAGAGCCACGGACTCGGTCGCGGCCTACAGGCCTATCGTACTGCTGGACGAGGCGGGGAAGTTGCTGGAGAGGATTCTCGCTGCCCGCATCGTCCGGCACCTCGAGGAGGTGGGGCCCGATCTGTCGGACGCCCAGTTTGGTTTCCGCGCCGGGCGTTCGACGATCGACGCCATTCTGGCTCTGAGGACCGCGACCGAGGAAGCCGTCAGGGGAGGCGGCGTGATGTTGGCGGTGTCCTTAGACATCGCCAACGCATTTAATACTCTGCCATTCGGCAGCATCAGAGAGGCACTCCGATTCCATGGGGTGCCCGCATACCTGAGGCTGCTGATGGCAGACTATTTGGAGCGGAGGTTTGTGTTGTGCGAGGACCGAGCAGGCGACGAAGTGCGCAGGGCTATATCGCGCGGTGTTCCACAGGGGTCCGTCCTTGGCCCTCTCCTGTGGAACATCGGCTATGACTGGGCCCTGCGCGGAGTCTTGCCCCCTGGGCTGAGCGTGTTCTGTTACGCTGACGACACGTTGGTAGGAGCCCGGGGACGCAACTTTGAGGAGGCGGCTCGCCTGGCCACCACGGGGGTCTCTCAGGTGGTCGGGCGAATCGAGACGCTGGGGCTTAAGGTGGCCCTCAACAAGACGGAGGCCCTGTTGTTCCATGGGCCCCGTCGCGGGCCGCCTGCCGGCGCCTCGATCACCGTCGGCTCGGTCCTCGTACCGGTTCAGGCTCAGATGAGATATTTGGGCCTGGTGTTGGATGGGCGATGGCTCTTCGACGAGCACTTCCGCCAGCTTGAGCCGAAACTGGACGGCGCGGCGTCCGCCCTCGGGCGATTATTGCCCAACCTGGGCGGACCCAGTTTAGCGTGCCGGAGGCTTTACACGGGGGTAGTCCGGTCGATGGCGCTGTACGGCGCACCGGTGTGGGCGGGGTCCCTGACCGCCCAGAACCGCGCGCGGTTATGCCGACCGCAGCGCACTTTGGCGGTCAGGGCAATACGCGGGTACCGCACCGTGTCCGCAGACGCGGCATGCGCGCTGGCCGGTACACCCCCGTGGGATTTGGAGGCGGAATTGCTCGCCGACGTTTATCGGCGAACGGCCGAATTTCGAGCAGGTGGAGGCGGTCGCCCTCTGCTCGAGCAGGTGCGCGAGTGGCGCGAGGCCGCTCGCCGAGCCATCGTGGCCCGATGGTCAGCCCGGCTGGAGGCTCCACGTGCGGGTCTTCGCACGGTGGAGGCGCTCCGGCCGGTCCTTTCGTTGTGGGTGTGGCGACAGCACGGGACCCTTTCCTTCCGGCTGGTGCAGGTGTTATCCGGGCACGGGTGCTTCGGATACTACCTGCACAAGGTCGCGAGGAGGGAATCGAGTCCCGCCTGTCACCACTGCGATTGTGGCGAGGACACGGCGCAGCATACGCTGGAGTTCTGCCCGGCGTGGGCGCAGCAGCGTCGTGCCCTCGTCGAGACCATCGGTGTGGATCTCTCGCTATCGGCCATAATCCGCTCCATGGCCGATAGCGACAGGAATTGGTGTGCGGTCGCATCCTTCTGCGAGAACGTCATCTCGCAGAAGGAGGCGGCGGAGCGGGCCAGGGAGGAAAGTCTCCTCGCTGACCCGATCCGTCGCCGGCGAGCTGGGCGGCGTCGGCGCGCCGATGCGCGTCTGATGCCCCCCTAGCGATGGCTGAGGGTGGGAGATCGGGGTATTTTTTCTCCCACCCGCACCCTTCCGTGTAGGCGCGGCGTCTCTGGTGCACCCAGACGCCGCCGCAAGTGCTGGTGCCCGCGGGTCGTGGGCAGTCGCTGGGTGGGTCGCTGATGTTGTATCAGGTTCCGGTGGCCCACCCGCTAAGGCGAGGCGACGGTGCACAGGGGGGTTTTAGTCGGTATGCCGGCCGTTCGCTCTAGGCCGGAGAGCCCGACATAACCGTCCCACCTCCCCGAGTGGGGCGGTATGCATCAGGAGCATTTCCCCACTCCCAAAAAAAAAAAAAAAGGGTTAGGTTAGGTTAGGTTAGGTTCCTCGCGATACTTCAGGCACCAAAACCCCTGCGAAGGGAAGAAAGGGGAAGGTTGGGGGGGTTATGCCCCCACCGACAGTTGGGGATAGGGTCCCGGCCGTGCCAAGGACACGGTCGAGGTGTCGGGTGGCGGCGCAGACTCGCAGCGACTCCGTGTCGAGTGCGTTCAGCGCCGGCACCGGCACTGATATGGACGTCGAGTCGCGGGCGGGCTCTGGCTCGGAGACCAGTCGGCCTCAGAGCCGGTGCTCGTCGGGGGCTCGACGGGAGAGGGAGGAGGGGAGGGATAGCCCTGCTTCCCTCACCCTCAAGTTTGGTGTCGCCGGAAGACGTCGCACCACGTATCCGATTCTGGCTCGGACACGGAGGTGGAGGTAGTTAAGGGGACGCCCTGCGGTGGAAGGGCTGGTTCCCCGATGCCGCCTCCCTCCGCGAGGAAGCTCCTCGGGCAGCCTTTGCCTGCCCGTCGAGACTTCCTGAAGAGGGCTGGGGTCCCGGATGTGACCCCCTCTGGAGGGGACTCGGTTGCCGACCTCAGGCAATGGTTCGAGGCTGGCGCCGAGACCGTCCTGAGGGTGGCGGCCCGGTCCGGAAACCTAAAGGGAGGGTTCGTCCGGGACCTAAAGACTGCGACGGAAGATATGCGGGAGGCATTCTTCCAGATATGGGGGCAGACCTCTTCTGATCTCCAGAGGCGCTGGAGGTCGGAGAATGAGGGGCTGCATAGGCAGCTGGCGGAGCTCCGAGCGGAGATGACGGCCATGAAGGCGGCCGCTGCCACTGCTGCTCGGACCGTCGCCGCAAAGGCGCCCTCGGCCGCTGCCAGGGCGCCTGCCAGGAGGCCGCGGGAGGAGTTCCCGCCCCTCTTGCGACACACATCGCAGCCCGTCACTCCCGCGGAGGACCGGCGTCCCGCCTGGGCGGAGGATTTGATGCGGGCCACGGTGGCTCAGGCGCGTAACGTTGTGGAGGCGTGCCTGGCCAACTATGGCCTCGCGCCCGTGCCGACACTAGGCCCTCCGCTCGGGGGCCGTCCCCGAATGGTCGGGGGCACACCGGCTACCCCGGCGCCATCCAGCCAACCGCTGACAAGGCAAATATCTGCCCCCACACCGTCGGTTCCGGCTTCCTCTTCCAAGGGGAAAGGGAAAGGGAAGGGCAAGGGGAAGGCGATCGTCACTGTGACGCCACCGCGCCCTGTCCCACAGCTCCAACCCGCCCCGGTGGCCTCTACCTCGGCTGAACAGCCGTGGACGGAGGTCACCAAGAAGAAGAGGAAGAAGAAGAAGAAGAAGGCCTCCCGGGCTACCCCGGTCATAAATACGAAAAAGGGCCCCCGCCCGGCCGACCTGCGGCCCCCGCGCTCCACCGCCGTCATAGTGGAGCTAACGGAGGAGGGGCTCCGGCAAGGCGTAAGCTACGCGAGCGTCCTCCAGCGGGCCACTCAGGCCATGAAAGGCAACCTCGCCGAGATGGGCCTTGCTGGAGGCGTTTTATTCAAGGTTGCCGCCACTGGGGCCAGAATACTTGAGGTCCCAGGTGCCACCTCCGGCGACAAGGCGGACAGGGTAGCAGCTACGCTACGGTCCCTGTTCACGCCTGAGGAGGTCAGAGTCTCCCGCCCGGTGAAGTCCGCAGAAATGCGAATAGCCGGGCTGGACGACTCGGCCTCCTCCGAGGATGTCGCCGCTGCGGTGGCACAAGCCGGAGCCTGCCCTCAGGCACAGGTCAGAGTGGGGGAGATGCGCCGCGGCGAAAGTGGTTTGTGCACGGTGGTGGTGCGCTGCCCCATCGCCGCGGCGAAGAAGGTGGCGGCCGGCCGTTTGCTGGTCGGGATGGTCTCGGCTCAGGTTAACCTTCTGGAGCCGAGGCCTAGGCGGTGCTACCGCTGCCTCGAACCGGGGCACGTGAGGCAGCAATGCACCGCTGAAACTGACCGCAGCGACCTTTGCTACCGCTGCGGCCAGCCCGGCCACAAGGCCGCCGCCTGCTCCGCTGCAAAATCTTCCTGCAGCATCTGCTCGGCTGCAGGAAGGCCAGCGGAGCACCGGATGGGGAGCAAATCTTGCTCCCCTCCAAAAAGACGCAGGGCCAGAGGGGCGGTCGCCGGGACTCCGGCCGCCCCGGCCCCTCCCCAAGCAGGGAGCAGTGGGACGGCGATGGACACATAATTAATTATGGCCCATCGCCTCCTACAGGCGAACGTTGGCCGCTCCGCCAGGGCGCAGGATATTTTGCTGCAGCACATGGCGGAGTGGTCAATAGACATCGCCGTGTTCGCCGAGCCTTACTGCGTCCCCAGCCGTCACAACTGGTTTGGGGACCTCGGGGGCTTGGCGGCCATCGTTTCGTCTGGTCCCTCGCTCCTGGTGATGACAGACAGGGGCGAGGGGTATATATGTGTTGATTGGGAGGGAACCGTCCTGATCGGGGTGTATTTTTCTCCGAACCGGCGCCTCGCCGAGTTTGAGCGATTTTTGGGCGCGGTGGGGGCCGTGATTAATCGGTACCCATTGCGTCCGGTCGTGGTGGCTTCAATGCCAAATCAACGGCTTGGGGATCCCCTGTCACTGACGCTCGCGGCGACGCGCTGGAGGAGTGGGCGATTGCGACCGGCCTCGTCGTTCTTAATCGGGGGTCGGTCGCCACATGCGTGCGCTGGCAGGGCGAGTCCATCGTGGACATTTCGTTCGCTAGCCCTGCCGTAGCGCGCCGCGTCCGGGACTGGCAAGTGCTGGTCGAGGCGGAGTCTCTGTCGGACCACCGTTACGTGCGGTTCGACGTCTCCGCCTCGCCGGCGATCCCGGACGATCGCCCGAGGAGAGTGCACACCCCGTCGTCCCCACGATGGGCGTTGAAACGTCTCGATGTAGACGTGCTGGTGGAAGCCTCCATCGTGCAGGCCTGGACCCCGATGGTCGAAGGGCCTGTGGAGGTTGAGCAAGAGGCGGAGTGGTTCCGGGGCGCGATGACGCAGATTTGCGACGCGTCGATGCCCCGGGCCAGTGCTCAGCCTCCGAGGCGTCAGGTGTACTGGTGGTCTGACGACATCAGTCGGAAACGCGCCGCGTGCATTGCGGCGCGTCGCCAGTACACTAGGTACCGCCGACGCAGGCGGTACCGTGACCCGACCGTGGAGGCACGGCTGCGGGACGCGTACAAACAGCGGAAGTACGCCCTGCAGTCCGCCATCAGCGAGGCCAAAACCCAAAGATGGGAAGAGTTCCTGGGGACTCTCGAGGCAGATCCGTGGGGCCGGCCGTACACGACGGTCAGGGGCAAGTTGCGCCCCTGGGCCCCGCCGGTCACCGAGAGTCTCCAGCCTCGGCAATTGGAGGGTGTGATTTCCGCTCTCTTTCCTTCGAGGGCGGAGCACACGCCTCCCGTAATGGTGCCGCCCGAAATTGAGGACGGCGGTGCCGATGCCGGGGTGCCAGAAGTTACGATGGCGGAGCTCGGCGCGGCAATAGTGCGGCTTCGGGGCAAAAACACCGCCCCGGGGCCGGACGGAATTCCTGGCCGCGCCTGGGTTTTGGCCTTTGACGCCCTAGGGGACCGGCTCCTCAGGCTGTTCAGCGCCTGTTTGGAGTCGGGACGGTTCCCTTCCATGTGGAAGACGGGCAAGCTGGTCCTCCTGAGAAAGGAGGGCCGCCCCGCGGATTCTCCCTCCGCGTACCGCCCCATAGTGCTGTTGGATGAGGTGGGCAAGCTCTTTGAGCGCGTAGTGGTTGCCCGCCTCTCCAAGCACCTGGTGCGGGTGGGCCCCGACTTATCCGAAGGCCAGTTCGGATTCCGGGAGGGCCGATCGACGATTGACGCGATCAGTAGCGTCAAGGCCCTCTCGGAAGAGACCTCAAGGAAGGCAAGATTACCTCCAGAACCGCGTCGCCGTCCACCACTCGCAGCGGATAACCACGCGCCCGCTGCTAGGGACCCAGTGGTCACGTCGGGCCAGCGGTCCTACGCGACGGCGGCGTCAGCGTCGGCCAGCGTCCCCGCAGGGTCGAGACCTGCGGCCGGGAAGAAGGGGACTTCCAAAGCCCCTTCCAAGTCCCAGAGGGACTTCCCGCCATTGAGGCTGACACCTGCGGGCTCAACTCGCGCCCCGGCGCCGAAGGAACGGGCACCAACCAAGGGTGCGCCAAGACTGGTTTCTGTCCTTGGTCCGTCTGCGTCTTCCAATGAGGGCTGGCAGACGGCCGGGGAGGAAATGGAGATTCGGCGTCGGAAGAGGCGCGAACGCAGGAGCGCTGCGAGGGCTGCGGCTGCCGAACGAAAGAAAGAACAAGTGAAGAAGAGTAAGAAGGCGAAAACGAAGAGGCCCGGGAAGCTCCGGCCGCCAAGATCGGCCGCCGTGGTCGTAACGGTGTCGCCGGAGGCGGAGGAGCGTGGCCTTTCCTACGCCGCCGTCTTTAAGAAGGCGCGGGAGAGCGTCGGTGTGGCGGACTTAGGCCCCACCGGCATCAAGACCCGCCTTGCCCAAACGGGGGCTCGTATTCTCGAGTTCCCCGGTGCGGAGGGCGCAAAGACGGCGGACACAATCGCGGAAAGGCTGCGAGGGTTGTTCGGGGCGGAGGAAGGCGTAAAGATCGCCAGGCCTGTGAAGTGCGTGGAATTCCGTGTCACTGGCCTGGACGATTCTATCACGCCTGACGATGTCCGGGAGGCCATCCAGGCTAAAACTGGATGCAGCCTGGACAACATCAAGGTTGGCGCCATCCGCCCCGGTCCTGGCGGTGTCGGAGCCGTGGTAGCGCAGTGCCCCGTCGCAGCGGCCAACACTTTGGTTGCTGCAGGAAGGCTCCTCGTAGGCTGGAGTTCCGCCAAGGTCTCTTTGTTGGCGGCCAGGTCTGCGAGGTGCCATAAATGCATGGCCGAGGGGCACGTGCGCGCCACATGCAGAAGTGGCTTCGACTGCAGCGGACTATGCTTCCGCTGCGGCCAGCCGGGGCACAAGGCGACGGATTGTTCCGCCGCCCCCCATTGCCCCGCGTGTGCGGCGGGTAAATTGCCCGCCAATCATATTATGGGGCGAAGGGGATGCAACCCTCCCCGGGCTTCCAAGCCCAAGAACGTCGCGGGTAGCCAATCGACCCAGGCTACCCCCGTCGTCGTCGCCGCTCTTTCGCCGGCACGGATGGAGGAGGATGTGGTTGCAAGTACTTCGGCCCAATAATGGACCACGACTGCACCCATCTCCTCCAGGCGAACCTCAACCACTGCGCCGGTGCGCAGGATCTCTTCCTGCAATCCATGGCGCAGTGGTCGATTGGTGTGGCCGTAGCCGCGGAGCCCTATTATGTTCCTCCCCGCCCAAACTGGGTGGGTGACCGGGACGGCTCCGTGGCAGTCATCAGCTCCACGGCCCCGCGTTCCCCGCCCTTGTCGCTCAAAGATAGGGGCTCGGGATACGTGGCGGCCGAATGGGGGGGATTACTCGTTTTCGGGGTGTACTTCTCCCCCAATCGGAGTCTGGCTGATTTCGAGGTCTTCCTCACATCTTTGGAGACCTCGATATGGCGTTTGGCATCAGGCCGCGTCCTGGTGATGGGGGACTTCAACGCAAAGTCCGGCGCGTGGGGGTCTCCCAGAACGGACGCCCGCGGTAGAGCGGTGGAAGAGTGGGCAAATTCGGTGGGCCTCTGTCTGCTCAACAGAGGCACCACCGACACTTGTGTTCGGCAGCAGGGCGGGTCGATAGTGGACCTCTCGTTCGCTAGCCCTGCTGTCGCGAACAACGTAAGGAACTGGCGAGTCTTAGAGGAGGTCGAGACTCTCTCGGATCACCGCTATATCCGAGCAGAGATCTCCCGGAATCCTCAGGACCCAGTTAGGGGTCACATGGCGGACAGAGCTCCCCGGTCTCCGCGGTGGGCTGTGGGTCGTTTGAACCGGGACCTGTTAGAGGAGGCAGCCATAGTGCAGTCGTGGCTGTCTCCAGTGCCTCCTGACGAGGGAGTTGATGCTGCGGCGGGTCGCATTCGTGTTGCGCTTACGCAGGTGTGCGATGCGGCCATGCCGCGCGTCCGACGTCGGCCTCCTAGGAGGGAGGTCTACTGGTGGTCCCGGGAGGTGGTGGACCTCCGCGAGGCCTGCATTCGTGCCCGGAGGTCCTACACCCGCAGCCGGCGGCGACGCCGCGATGATAACGGGGAGGGCCAGCTGTACGAAACGTACCAAGCAGCGCGTGAGGCTCTGAAGCTGGCCATCTGTCGCGCCAAGGAGCAGTCGCGGCAGGAGATGCTGGAGGGTCTCGATCGTGACCCCTGGGGTCGCCCATACCGCGCGGCGCTGAGCAAGCTCCGCGCGACGGGCCCCCCCCCTTACCGAGTCCCTTCAGCCTAGCTTCCTCACCGAAGTGGTCGAGGGCCTATTCCCACCACAGGCGGAGCACACGCCCCCGGCGATGGCCGCAGAGGCCGAAGTCCGGGAGGCCGACGAAGAGGTGGTGGTTCCGCCTGTCACGGAGGCGGAGATGGGGGCGGCCGTTCTGCGCATTCGCTCGAAGCGGACCGCCCCCGGGCCGGACGGAATTCCGGCCGGAGTGTTGGCCCTTGCCCTTGACCACATGGGCGACCGCCTCAGGGAACTGTATGACGCGTGTCTGTCGTCGGGGAGGTTCCCTGAGTGCTGGAAGGTGGGGAAGCTGGTGCTCCTGCCCAAACCTGGGAGAGCCCCGGACTCGGTCGCGGCCTACAGGCCTATCGTACTGCTGGACGAGGCGGGGAAGTTGCTGGAGAGGATTCTCGCTGCCCGCATCGTCCGGCACCTCGAGGAGGTGGGGCCCGATCTGTCGGACGCCCAGTTTGGTTTCCGCGCCGGACGTTCGACGATCGACGCCATTCTGGCCCTGAGGGCCGCGACCGAGGAAGCCGTCAGGGGAGGCGGCGTACTGTTGGCGGTGTCCTTAGACATCGCCAACGCATTTAATACTCTGCCATTCGGCAGCATCAGAGAGGCACTCCGATTCCATGGGGTGCCCGCATACCTGAGGCTGCTGATGGCAGACTATTTGGAGCGGAGGTTTGTGTTGTGCGAGGACCGAGCAGGCGACGAAGTGCGCAGGGCGATATCGCGCGGTGTTCCACAGGGGTCCGTCCTTGGCCCTCTCCTGTGGAACATCGGCTATGACTGGGCCCTGCGCGGAGTCTTGCCCCCCGGGCTGGGCGTATTCTGTTACGCTGACGACACGTTGGTAGCAGCCCGGGGACGCAACTTTGAGGAGGCGGCTCGCCTGGCCACCACGGGGGTCTCTCAGGTGGTCGGGCGAATCGAGGCGCTGGGGCTTAAGGTGGCCCTCAACAAGACGGAGGCCCTGTTGTTCCATGGGCCCCGTCGCGGGCCGCCTGCCGGCGCCTCGATCACCGTCGGCTCGGTCCTCGTACCGGTTCAGGCCCAGATGAGATATCTGGGCCTGGTGTTGGATGGGCGATGGCTCTTCGACGAGCACTTCCGCCAGCTTGAGCCGAAGCTGGACGGCGCGGCGTCCGCCCTGGGCCGATTATTGCCCAACCTGGGCGGACCCAGTTTGGCGTGCCGGAGGCTCTACACGGGGGTAGTCCGGTCGATGGCGCTGTACGGCGCACCGGTGTGTGTACCGCACCGTGTCCGCAGACGCGGCATGCGCGCTGGCCGGTACACCCCCGTGGGATTTGGAGGCGGAAGTGCTCGCCGACGTTTATCGGCGAACGGCCGAATTTCGAGCAGGCGGAGGCGGTCGCCCTCTGCTCGAGCAGGTGCGTGAGTGGCGCGAGGCCGCTCGCCGAGCCATCGTGGCCCGATGGTCAGACCGGCTGGAGGCTCCACGTGCGGGTCTTCGCACGGTGGAGGCGCTCCGGCCGGTCCTTTCGTTGTGGGTGGGGCGACAGCACGGGACCCTTTCCTTCCGGCTGGTGCAGGTGTTATCCGGGCACGGGTGCTTCGGATACTACCTGCACAAGGTCGCGAGGAGGGAATCGAGTCCCGCCTGTCACCACTGTGATTGTGGCGAGGACACGGCGCAGCATACGCTGGAGTTCTGCCCGGCGTGGGCGCAGCAGCGTCGTGCCCTCGTCGAGACCATCGGTGTGGATCTCTCGCTATCGGCCATAATCCGCTTCATGGCCGATAGCGACAGGAATTGGTGTGCGGTCGTATCCTTCTGCGAGAACGTCATCTCGCAGAAGGAGGCGGCGGAGCGGGCCAGGGAGGAAAGTCTCCTCGCTGACCCGATCCGTCGCCGGCGAGCTGGGCGGCGTCGGCGCGCCGATGCGCGTCTGATGCCATGCATTGGATGAGAGAGGGAACACCCCAGGTTTTTTAGTGGGTATACCAGCGCGTTTCTTGCTGGGGAGTCCCACACGCCCCGCCGGTGCCGTCCCCTAGCCGGCGGGTAGTGCATGAAGCATTTTTCCTGGGTACAAAAAAAAAAAGGTTAGGTTAGGTTAGGTTAGGTTGGGCACGCCACGATCGTGGCGGTAAGTCCCGTGTTTGAGGAGTGGCTGGAGAGGCGGCATGGCGCCCTCACCTTCCGGCTGACACAGGTTTTGACCGGCCATGGTTGTTTTGGCCGGTTCCTGTGTCGGATAGGCCGGCAAGAGACGCCCGGTTGTCACCACTGCGGCGACTGCCGCGACGTTGTCGAGGACACACCGCTGCACACTTTGGCAGATTGCCCCGCCTGGGCATCGCAGCGCCGTGAATTGATCGCGGCAGTCGGATCGGTTGCCCTCTCGCTCTCGGCCGTAGTTCTGTCTATGGTCCGGAGTGAGAGGTCGTGGAACGCCGTCGCCTCCTTTTGTGAGGAAGTCATTTCCATCAAGGAGGCGGCGGAGCGGGAGAGGGAGCGTTTAAACCCTCTCCCCAACCGCAGAGCCGGGCGCCAGAGGGCGCGAGACGACCTCCAGCCACCGTGAGGTTTGACCTGGGGGTGGCGGGCTTTGTGGGCCTGCCCGCCATCCGTTCAGCACCAGGTCCGAGAGGCGGCGTGCGTGTTCCGACGCGCGCCTCTATGTCGAGTCCGTCTCCCCTCTAGGGGGGAGACAGTAGGGAATATGTAGAGGTACCAGCGGGTAGATCTTTTTTGTAGTGGCCTGCCGTTTCATACGGCGGGCCGTAACCTCGGCGGGGTCGCGACTGCATGTGAAAGTGATTCGCGCGGCCCCGCCGATAGTGGTTTGTCGAGGAACACCGTGGTAGGTTTAGTCGGTATTCCGGGAGGTACATTACCATTTTCAACATCTTTCTTTTACCCCGGCGAGTCCGACATAACCCCTCCGCCCGCCCCCGCGGAGGGGTATGCGTCATAGCATTCCCCCACGCAAAAAAAAAAAAAAAAGGTTAGGTTAGGTTAGGTTAGGTTCGTCAGTGTATTACTGGCGCGCTGACCTCCGGCTCCAGGGAGAGGAACCCACGCACGGGGCGGTGGAGACGCGAAGGTCCCAGGCTCGACTGGTCCTCGAGGCAAAGTGGAAGAATAGGCTGGCCCAGCCCCGCTACGGGGTGAGGACCGTCGAGGCTGTCCGTCCGGTGATAAGGGAGTGGACGGACAGACGGCGCGGACCGCTCACCTACCGGCTTACTCAGGTGCTCTCCGGACATGGCTGCTTCGGAGAGTACCTTTGCAAGATAACCGGTAGGGAGCCGACAACCAGGTGTCACCATTGTGAGGAGTGTGACCGGGACACGGCGCAGCACACGCTGGAGGAGTGCCCGGCGTGGGCCGCGGAGCGCTGTGCCCTGGTCGCTGTGATTGGCCCCGACCTCTCCTTGCCGACCGTCATATCCAAGATGGTCGGCGACGACAGGTGCTGGGGCGCAATGAGGTCCTTCTGCGAGTCTGTCATCTCGCAGAAGGAGGCGGCGGAGCGGGGGCGTGAGGACGATCCTTACGCCCCGGAAGTCCGCCGCCGGAGGAGGGGGCGCAGGAGACGCGCTTATGTCGCTCTCCTGCCCCCCACTTAAGGGTTCCGGGTGGCAAGGCCTCAGGGGGGCCTGCCACCCGTAAACTAAGAACCCCGAGAGGGCGCGCGCGGTGTTCCCGCGCGCCTTCCAACGTCGATAGGGGAGAGCGGTGAAGCTCTCCCCTGGGGACAAGAGGGGGTCGGGTCCTAAAAAAAAAATGACCCGGCCCGCACCCACACGGGGGGGCCTGCTATGGATGAGTCAATTCTTTTAAGAGCTCCCAACAGGCCCCCCCATTGGATGAGAGAGGGAACACCCCAGGTTTTTTAGTGGGTATACCAGCGCGTTTCTTGCTGGGGAGTCCCACACGCCCCGCCGGTGCCGTCCCCTAGCCGGTGGGTAGTGCATCAAGCATTTTTCCTGGGTACCAAAAACAAAAAAAAAAAAAAAAAAAAGGTTAGGTTAGGTTAGGTTTTTTTTTTTTTTTTTTTTTTTTTCTGAGTATTTTAAAGACTCCACAGACATGAGTCCGTTCCTTTTTTAGATTAACTTTATTTTTATTTGATCTTACTTGGTTTATATAGTTTGTATCTCGTCATATTTTGCGCCCGCCTTTGATGGAGTTTTGCAGGCGACAACACAAAAGCAATTTTTGTTTTGTTAATGATGACTCTAGGTAATTTTATTTCGTGGATGATATTTTGGCTGAAGGCCGTTTGTTAATGTGCTTTTTCTTTGGCTGAGGGCCTTGTCTTGTGAGGCTGAAGGCCTGTTGTAAGAGGGGGGGCTATAAATTTTGCTGATGGCCTAATTTGTCGGCTGAAGGCCTTATTTTAAATTGGCTGAAGGCCTATTCTAATTTTTTGAATTCTGTTTTTTGGCTGAGGGCCTGAATTTGTTGGGCTAAAGGCCGTTTTGGTGGGCGTCTTGCCGTTGAGGAGTGAGCTGTGTTCTTGTCATTTTACCGTCTTGGTTTGGTTTGGCGGTTTGGCTTTCTACCTTATTGTCATTTGATTTTGTTTTGTCGTGTCCGGTTTGTTGTTGCTGGTTTGGTGTATGTCAATTTATTTTTTTGCCGCTATTTCTACTCAGGTTTCCCGCTGGTACTCTGAATCTGAATCTCAGGGCTTGTCGCGCTTTGTGGTCCTGGATTTCCTCTGACTTCTCTGTATAGTGTTGTCAGTTTCTCTATGGTCTGGTGATCCCGATGTCTTATGGCCATTTTGAGATTGTAGTCCAGGATGTTTTTGGCGGAAGATGTTGTTGCCCTTTTAATCAGATTTCCTGTCGCGTCGTTGCTTTCGTCGGTGTAGTAGACGAACGTCTCTGTGTGACGCGACATTGCGACCACCGCATGGGGGACACTGTCATGGATCCGTTGTCTTCTGCTAGCACACTTGATCAAAAGTACTTTGCCGTATGTTTGCCCTTGGGCTTCATGTACTGTGAGAATGGTCGATCCTTCTCCTTTGCCGTACCCTCTTTCCGAGAGTGTTTCCTTCTCTGCCTGGCTGAAGGTGAGGTAGAGTGTATTTGGCTCGGATTGGGGGATCGATGCATTGGTATATGAAGTTATTTTTAGGGATTTTATGACTGTTTTGGACGAGTAGATGCTCTCGTAGATGGTGCTGAGGGCGAACGCCACGTCCATTGGGCATCTGTGTGTGCAAAGCAACTCTTGGTTTGTGTCAGTCAGGGAGTTTGGGCGGAGGTATGTGATTTTAAAGAGGTTTTCCCGGTCAATGTATGGTAACTGGTTCACGTCGCCGATAAGCAGCAGCTCGCTGGCCCCTACGATTCGCGATAGCATCAGTATTGCGCCGAAGTGGTTCATCAGTGCTTCGTCTACAAGTAGCCGACTGCACTGTTCTCGGTCTTGCTCTTTGACCCCGTTTACCAGGGTTGATGCCATCGTTCGTACTTTCCTTGCTGCGTCTGCCCCTGCTCGGCGAGTGATGCGCTGGACCAGGTCTCTCTGTGCCTCCTTGGTTGTGGTGACAACGATGTCTTTTGTGATGTTAAAGTTGTTTATGATCCATGTTGTCTTACCGCATCCCGGAACTCCGTTTACCCACGTAATTTTGGGCACTTCCCATTTCTCGGGCGGCTCATTCTCGGACAGCTTCTGGGCTCTTTCGAGTATGCTGTCCGCTAGCCATATCTCCGTGTCTTGGGTCGTGACAACGATGGGGTCGTTTTGGGGGGTGCAGTAAGTGAAGTGTCCGGAGCGCTGCGTTTCTTCTCTGTCCAGGGGGACGATTCCCGCTGTGGCGCTGTATGCCGCCATGTGTCTCGTCATCGTCCTTCCTTTTATGACTTTGGAGGCGTCACTGTCGTATATGGTGGCTTCTGCTTCCTCGAGTCTTACGTTTAGTAGGCCTTCTTGTTGGTATTTGAAGGCCCTCAAAATGTCAACACATTTCTTGATGGAAACGGTTTTTGTTTCCCGTAAGATTTGAGTATACTCGAGGAATGCGTTGGCCACGTGGTCTTGTGGGGTGACGGCCTGCTTGAGGTTTGGCGCAGCGACTATTCCCATGTCAGCTTTTGTTCTTACAGTGGTCGCGGCACCATTACCAGCTCTCGAAGTTGTTTGTGAGGGAGTTGGCGCCGGGTGGGGTGGCGTCTTTTTCCCCCATAATTGTGAGCTGATGGTGTTTAGTAATGGTGTCATGATTGAGTGTTTGGTTGGAGTTTCTCTGGTTGTGCGGTTCCTTTCTTCTAACAGCCTCTTCTGCAACTTTTCTGAACTGGTAGGGGGGGGTGGCAATTGTGACAGATGTCGGAGTTGATGGCGTCGTGGAGAGATGAGTCGCAGATTGTCTGGGTTTTGGTGGTCTTAAGAAACTGAGGTCTTGGTGTTTCCCTTCGTAGACCACCACTTCGTGGTACTCGGCTGCACTGATGCTGCCGGTGTAGTCTGCGACCTCGCCCTTCTCGAAGTCGGCCATCATGGCGTCCACGCTGATGATACGCGGTGTGGTGTCGTTTATTCTGCTTGCCTCTGATATCGCTTGGAGTAGAGAGTTTGCTCGAGTGAATGGGGACTCGTTGGCGTTCCAGTCTAGTAACAGAATCGTCTTGTTTTTCTTCCGTACAAGACGACTCTTTTGTCCCGCAACTTCCAATTCACTGAGTTCCTCGAACCTTTTGCGCTTGATGGTGGTGCGCGTGGTGCTTCCTTTGATTATCAGGGCTGCTCCTGGTGAAATTTCCACTCTCTTATTCCCGGTTGCGTTGCAGAAGCCTATCCCGAGCCGTTCATAGTTAGTGTTCATGAACAGGACCACGTTTCTTGTTCTTAAGCCCGGGGCTCCTCGCTCAGCACTCTCCAGCAGTTGGAGTTCTGAAGAGTGATGGACGCAGGGCGTGTTGGGTTTGTGTGGTCCTTGGCTGGTGGTGGGTGTGATAGTTGTTGTTGTCGGTTGATCCTGAGTAGGGGGAGGGGGAACGGTGTTTGTGTTCCCTGTGCTGTGTCGTTTGGTAGCGGTCTTGAAAATTCTTTCAATGAAGTTGAGGGTTTTCGCTCTGGATTCTTTGTTTTCTAACAGCGCTGGTAAGTTGGTCTCTGACAGCTTGATGTTGAGCTGGTTTTCAAGATCATAGCGGTGGTTTAGAAAACGGGGACAGTCTAAGATGTTATGCAAGGACGTCTCTGGGATGTTGTCATCACACTCGCAGCCCGGGCTTGATATGAGATTGAACCGATGCAGGTATTCGGCTATACCTCCATGACCTGTTATCGCCTGCACCTGCAGCGGGGTCATTTTTGTCCCTCTCACTATTTGATAGGTGGTGTTTATCTGGGGGAGGAACTTTTTGGTGACCCCTCCGGTGTTGGAGGTCTCATATCGGTCCTGCCATTTTCTGACGCTCTCCCGTCGGATCATCAGTTTTATGAATGACAGGGGGACTTTGTCATAGTCTGGCCCGGTTGTCGGTGTTAGTGCTGCGAGTTTCGCGAGCTCGTCTGCACGCTCGTTTCCGATTGTGCCCGCGTGAGCTCGTAGCCAGAAGAGTCTTAATTTCTTGCCTTGTTCCGTTATTTTCCTGATGTTTAGCTTAATGTCTCTTGACAGGGCTGTGGTGTACTGGGGATTTCTCAGCAGCTCGAGCGAGGATCTTGAGTCGCTCAAGATGTTGATTATTGGTTCGCTGCTGGTACTTGCCATCTCCACTGCCCTGTGTAGGGCGTACATTTCAGCTTGGAAGACAGAACAGTGTTTATCTAGACTAAAGGATTTGGATGTTATCTCCTTACCACCTTCCCACCACGTTAGGGCAGCTCCGGTCTTGCCCTCGATTTTGCTGCCGTCTGTGTAGATTTGAGGGCCGGTGATGTGGTGGGTATCTATTGTTTCGGGATCCATATTCTCGAGGAGCTCGAACTCTGTTTTTAAAAGCTCTGAGGGGTGAGGTTTATGGAGGTAGCTCACCTTGTGCTCGAGTTGTTTCCCTGTGGGTAGGTAGTCTAGACTGATGCCCTTTTTGATCTCATAGAGACTTGCTGATTCCTGAATCCTCAGGTCTATTGGCAGCAAGCCTGAAAGGGCTAAGGCAGATGTTAACGAGACTGTCCGGTATGCTTTGCATATTTTCAGTGCGAACCCTCTTTGAGTCGAGTTGAGGATGTCCATTACGGTGTTTAGCTCCGTGGCTGGAGCCCAAACACTGGAGGCGTACATGATAATAGGCTCTATGACTGCTGTGTAGATTGTCCGAACTATTTCTCCGTTGAGCCCCCACGTCACTTTGGCTGCACATGCTAGCTGTTTGTATATGTCTGCAGCCTTTTTGCAGGTCTTCTGCACGTGTGATGTGAAGGTGAGTGGGCGGTTGATGGTGAGGCCCAGGAGCTTTATTTCTTCCACGAGGTTTATTAGGTTGCCAGACATGTAGATCGCAGGGGGGTCGAACTTTGTCTTCTTGGTTAGAACCATAGCACTGGTCTTGTGTGCTGCGAAGTGTAGCTTGTTTTTCTCCCCCCAATCTACTACAGTCTGCAACGTCTCGTTCGCTGACTGCTCTAGGGCTGTGGATGTGTGCTCGGAGAATAGAAGGACAACGTCATCGGCGAACGCTTGGCAGTTCACTCCTTTGCCAGTTAGTTGTTGTAACAAGGAGTCCAGGATGATATTCCAAAAGGTGGGGCCTCCTATGGAGCCTTGAACGCACCCTTTGGAGGTTCTCTTCTCACTTGTTGTTCTGGCATAGTTGACGACGATACTGCGGTCTTCGAGGTAAGAGCATACCATGTTGTAGAGGTTGTACGGGCATTTCTTTTGCTTGAGTTGACATTTCAGCGCTGGCCACCACGCATTGTCAAAAGCCCCTTCAATATCCAGTGAGACTAGGAGTACTATCTTCTTTTCTCGAATTTCCTCTCTGATCTGGTTCACTAGACTGTAAAGGGCGTCTTCCGTGCCGCGTTGGGGCATGAATCCGTACTGTTTGGAGTTCAGAGTTGGTAAAATGTGCCACTGGATTCTCCCTATCATCAGTTTCTCCACTATCTTTCCGATGACTGATAGGAGACCAATGGGCCTATACGACTTGGGGTGAGTGTAGTCTTCTTTGCCGGGTTTCCGTAGGATGACGACGTGGGCTACTTTCCATGCTCTGGGGAAGTATGCTAGTTTCAGGCAAGCGTTTGCAAGTGCCATGAATACTTCCCTGTCGCAGGCGATGGCTTTGGTGGCGATGTCTGATGTGATGCCATCTGGGCCTGGTGCCTTTTTGGGATTTAGTGCTTGGAGCACTAGGTCGAGCTCCCCTGATGTAAAGGGAGGGTCGTCTCCTTTCAGTTGTTCCGGTTGACTCTCTTCTGCCATTTTACGGAGCTGAGTGTGATGTGGGGTGTCGGTTTCTATGGTGTCGGTTGGGTAGAACGTTTCCGCCAGGAGATCCGCCGAGTTTTGCGGGCTCAAGGTTTTGCCGCTGTTGTCTCGGAGGAGGGTGTCTTCTTGCTTCCTGGCGGTTCTTCTCAGTATCCTATAGATTCCGTCCCACATGCTCTCTTTTTCCTGGGTCGTGCAGAACTCCTTCCAACTTTTGGTTTGCGCCTCTACTGCTTGCTGGGTGTACGCAAGCTTTGCCTCTAGATATTCTTCGATGACGCATTGCCTCCTGACTGTTGCCGCGTTTCGGATCCGTCTCTTCTTCCTGAGGACTTCTCGTTTGAGTTGTCCGAGAGACGGCGTCCACCACGGAGGCGTTGGTTTGCCTTTGTAGGATCCTAGTTTCGGAATTGTGTGTTCACATGTTTCCGTGATGGTGGTAATGTAGGATCCTACTATGGACTCTAGTTCGGTTTGTGAGGTTACTTCGTTGATTCTGACAGGAGTGATGTTGTTAGCTGCCAGGGTCGATGTGAAGAGTGGAGTGAAGTTCAGCCAGTTTGCTTTTTTCACATTGTATACACGCGTCGTCTGGGGTCTTAAGGGTTGGAGAGCCCCTTCGACGCGTAGCGCAAATGTGATGGCATTGTGGTCAGATGTGGTCAGGTGTTTATTGACTTTCCACTCTTCTATCCTGCCTAGTAGCGTTGAACTGCAGGCTGTTACGTCGACAATGCTGGAGTACAGCCTGCCTCTCCTGTAAGTTTCGAACGTTGGTGTATCTCCGATGTTTAGAATTTGCAAGTCCATTTCGTCGATGAAGGCACTGTAGGTAGCTCCCCTCTGGTCTTCTGAGGAGCTTCCCCACCAATGACTCCAGGCATTTACGTCACCGGCCACTATGGTGTTGTTTGTGGACATCCTTATTATCTGGTTTTTTACTCGACATATGTTATGCTCTATATTTTGGTCCCCTTCAAAGTAGACTGATATTAGTCCGAGCGTTAGTCCACCTGCCTTTACCACGACCGCTGCTTCCGTTTCCGTTACCAATTGCGGGTCGTGGATTGTTTCCAGCAGGTTGCCGAAGATGATGATAGCGGCTTTGTTTGGCTTTTGGCGGTTAAGGGTACACTGGATGGTAGTTGTCCCTTGGTGGTGTTTCATTACTCCGTGCTTGCCCGTGTACGGCTCTTGCACCAGGGCGATGTGGATGCCTTGATGCTCAGCCGCTTGGAGTAGTTCCGCTGTTGCCAACTTGGATCTTTGGAGATTCGCTTGGACGATTTTCAATTTTCTCGATGGTGTTGATGTTGATGGGGGTATAGAGCTGCCCTGTGTTGTGGAGACCTTAGCAAAGGTAGGAGATCTTTGCGCGGGCTATGGCGTCCCATTTCTGTCTTTCCGCACACTCCCCGCTGAAGGCGTTATGGTTGGTATCGATGCGTTGCGGCTGTCCCGGTGGTGTTGGGACCTTTTTGCAATTAACGCATGTTGGGGGTTTCCCTTCCAACCTCTGGGTGCATTTTTCCCAAGTGTGTTGCTGGCCACAGTGGCTGCATCTGCCCTCCTTCTCCTGGCAGAGAGCCTTCGTGTGCCCGAAGCCCAGACACTTTGTGCATTGCACGAGTGGGGAGTGATCGTTGACCGGTCGCCTCTGTAAGTCGATGTACAGTTTCCCGGCCTCCAGCATGTTTTTGTGAATGCCAGGGGACACCTCCAGTACCGGGTGGCTCTCAAGGTTGTTCCTTGCCCGCCTCCTGTAGCGGACTCTGATGGTCCGCTCCTTTGGCTCGACGCCGTTGAGCACATGGTTATTTTGCGCCAGGATGTGCTCCACGATTTTGGCGTCGGAATGGTACGCAAGCACATCCCTAATGATGACGAGTGGGTTGTTGTTGCGTGCCGTCTCTGCTCGAAGGGTCTTATTTGTTCTTATTTTTTCTGAAATTAGGGTGAGATCCGCTTTGTTGTTGCACGAGATGATGACTTTTTGATTCCCAACCTTCTTGAGCCGGTCTACTTTGGCCCCGGTTTTCTTTGTGTTTATGGCCTCGCGCAGGATGTTAACAATGTTCTCCCCAGTCTTAGTTTTATCATTTGAGGAGATGATGAGGGTGTGGTTGGGCCTCCGTATGGGTGGTTGGGGAGGCTTTTTTGCAGCTGCCTGCGCGTAGGTCGTCGCACTGTTGGTCTGCGCTTTCAGTATGTCCACCAGGTTGAGGGTGGGAATATGAGGGATCTGTTGGGGTATTTGGGAAGGTCTCAGTTTCCCGGTTTCGGAGAACCCGAACAGTAAGGGGTAAGGGGTGGGGGTTGAGGAGTTCCCTCGAGTGGTACCTGGTGCTGATCAGCCGTAGCCTGAGGTTGAAGATGGCTCGCTGGAGGATTCTTGGGGCCGGCTTTGGAGTCTTCACGTCTGTCCGTCGCTCGCCTGTGTCGTCACACGCCGCATGTATAGGTGTAGTACTTAACCTAAGTTCGGTACTTAACCTCTCTGCAGCACGTGGTGGCGACAACGTGGTCTTGAGAAGTTTGGCTGTTAATAACTTCTTGGAGCCTAGGACGAACTGGACGTGAGTGGTGTCGTTGGAATGGTGATCTCGGCCTCTAGATGGTGGTGGTGGGGGTTTGATAGTAACTCTAACCTGCATAGAACTGTAGGGTGTTAAAGTTCTAGGTCTTCGACTCCTCGCTGCTGCTCTCCCTGGTGATGGATTTTTCTGCAAACGCTAATCCTGGTGAATCACACACTTCACTTTCACTGTACGAATTTTTACGCGCCTATGTTGCTTATTGCCGCAGATATTAATTTTTAAAAAGGAGCTCTTGTAAAGGCGATGCGTACTTTGACGATGTTATGTGCATACTTGGTTAGGTTAGGTTAGGTTAGGTTAATGGCACCACCCGAAATTGAGGAGGGCGGTGCCGATGCCGGGGCGCCAGAAGTTACAATGGCGGAGCTCGGCGCGGCAGTGGTGCGGCTTCGGGGCAAAAACACCGCCCCGGGGCCGGACGGAATTCCTGGCCGCGCCTGGGTTTTGGCCTTTGACGCCCTAGGGGACAGGCTCCTCAGGCTGTTCAGCGCCTGTTTGGAGTCGGGACGGTTCCCTTCCATGTGGAAGACGGGCAAGCTGGTCCTCCTGAGAAAGGAGGACCGCCCCGCGGATTCTCCCTCCGCGTACCGCCCCATAGTGCTGTTGGATGAGGTGGGCAAGCTCTTTGAGCGCGTAGTTGTTGCCCGCCTCTCCAAGCACCTGGTGCGGGTGGGCCCCGACTTATCCGAACGCCAGTTCGGATTCCGGGAGGGCCGATCGACGATTGACGCGATCAGCAGCGTCAAGGCCCTCTCGGAAGAGACGGTCGCCTCGCGCGGGGTGGTATTGGCGGTGTCCTTGGACATCGCCAACGCTTTTAACACCCTGCCGTGGGCGACTATTAGGGAGGCGCTCCGATTTCATGGGGTGCCTCCCTATCTACGCCGAATAGTCGGGGACTACCTGCACCAGAGGAGTGTGTTTTGTGTGGGGCGGAACGGAGAGACGTTCCGGAGGGAGATGTCGTGCGGTGTTCCACAGGGTTCGGTTCTGGGTCCGATACTGTGGAACATCGGCTACGACTGGGTGCTGCGGGGCGCCCTGCCCCCGGGCGTCGGCGTTACCTGCTACGCCGACGATACGCTGGTTACGGCCCGGGGAGAGGATTACGGGGCAGCTGCCCGTCTTGCCACGGCTGGAGTGGCCCTGGTTGTCGGCAGGATTAGGATGTTGGGACTGGAGGTGGCGCTGGAAAAGTCCGAGGCCCTGTTATTTCACGGGCCTCGGCGAGCGCCACCTCCCGATGCCCACATCATCGTTGGAGGGGTCCGCATCGGGGTGGAGCCGAGCATGAAATACTTGGGGCTCCACCTCGACGGCCGCTGGAACTTTCGCGTCCATTTTAGCCGCCTGGCCCCCCGCCTGATGGCGGCAGCGGGAGCGCTTAACTCTCTGCTGCCGAATATCGGGGGGCCGAGTGTCGTCTGCCGCCGCCTCTATTTGGGGGTGGTGCGGTCGATTGCCCTTTACGGAGCGCCCATCTGGGCTGGCGCCCTTGGTCGCCAAAATATTGCCCTCCTCAGGAGACCTCAGAGGGCGATGGCGATCAGGGTGTCACGGGCGTACCGCACCGTCTCCTTTGAGGCGGCGTGCGTTTTGGCGGCATCGCCGCCCTGGGATTTGGAGGCGGAGGTCCAAGCGTCAGTGTATTACTGGCGCGCTGACCTCCGGCTCCAGGGTGAGGAACCCACGCACAGGGCGGTGGAGACGCGAAGGTCCCAGGCTCGACTGGTCCTCGAGGCGAAGTGGGAAAGAAGACTGGCCCAGCCCCGCTACGGGGTGAGGACCGTCGAGGCTGTCCGTCCGGTACTAAGACAGTGGACGGACAGACGGCGCGGACCGCTCACCTACCGGCTTACTCAGGTGCTCTCCGGACACGGCTGTTTCGGAGAGTACCTCTGCAAGATAGCCGGTAGGGAGCCGACAACCAGGTGTCACCATTGTGAGGAGTGTGACCGGGACACGGCGCAGCACACGCTGGAGGAGTGCCCGGCGTGGGCCGCGGAGCGCTGTGCCCTGGTCGCTGTGATTGGCCCCGACCTCTCGTTGCCGACCGTCGTATCCAAGATGGTCGGCGACGACAGGTGCTGGGGCGCAATGAGGTCCTTCTGCGAGTCTGTCATCTCGCAGAAGGAGGCGGCGGAGCGGGGGCGTGAGGACGACCCTTACGCCCCGGAAGTCCGCCGCCGGAGGACGGGGCGCAGGAGACGCGCTTATGTCGCTCTCCTGCCCCCCACTTAAGGGTTCCGGGTGGCAAGGCCTCAGGGGGGCCTGCCACCCGTAAACTAAGAACCCCGAGAGGGCGCGCGCGGTGTTCCCGCGCGCCTTCCAACGTCGAAAGGGGAGAGCGGTGAAGCTCTCCCCTGGGGACAAGAGGGGGTCGGGTCCTAAAAAAAAAATGACCCGGCCCGCACCCACACGGGGGGGCCTGCTATGGATGACTCAATTCTTTTAAGAGCTCCCAACAGGCCCCCCCATTGGATGGAGAGGGAACACCCCAGGTTTTTTAGTGGGTATACCAGCCTTTTTCTCTTGCTGGGGAGTCCCACACGCCCCGCCGGTGCCGTCCCCTAGCCGGCGGGTAGTGCATGAAGCATTTTTCCTGGGTACCAAAAAAAAAAAAAAAAAAAAAGGTTAAGTTAGGTTAGGTTAGGTTGGGGTGTGTGGCCAGAGAGAACCTCCTAGTGTGCCTGACGGTTGCTTGTCCTTTCCACATTTTTCGTGGATGGGAACGGCAGACGTTGGGCCGGTACACCCCGGGCAACACGGGTAATCATGTCCTTTCGGGGGCATTATTACTCGTGGCTAATACTCTGGCACGCGCGTAGGGAACCCGAGGCATCTTGTCTCGGGGTTATCGGCCCGCGAGGGCCGCGTTTGGGGGTCTCTCCACGTGTTCCTCTGATTAGCAGAGGACACGTGGATTTGAGACGGGGGGGATAGAGGAAGAAAACCTCTTTAAAAAATCACCAGTGGGGGCCGTAAGGCCGGGGCGGGGTGCGTAGGCGTCCTGCCCAGTCGGGCAGTTTTGGGGCGGGTGGATCGGTCCAGCATGGACCCCCATCCGGCCCAATACGGGGGGGAGGGATAGAGGAAGAAAACCTCTTTAAAAAATCACTAGCGGGGATCGTAAGGCTGTTGCGGGTTGCCTTGGCGTCCTGCCCAGTCGGGCGGTTTTGGGGCGGGTGGATCGGTCCAGCATGGACCCCCATCCGGCCCAACACGGGGGGGATAGAGGAAGACAACCTCTCTAAAAAATTACTAGTGGAGGCCGTCAGGCCGAGGTGGGAACCATGGGTTTCCTGCCCAGGCGGGCGCTCTTGGGGCGGGTGGATTGGTCCAGCATGGACCCCCATCCGGCCCAACCCGTAATCCTGAACTGACAGGACCGGGGGCCTTCGGGCTGCGAGGAAGAAAACCTCTATAAAAATAACCCAAAGCCTAAGCTTTGTGGCCCGGCGAGGGGCTGTATGGCTGGGGGGAACCCAGTCATGAGGGCCACCCAAATGAAAATATGAAAAATGAATGTTGGCAAAGGTTTGAAACTACCCCAGGAGGGTACCGGGTGCGCCGCACCCGGAGAATCCCTCACGGAGCCTTCTAGCTCCGTCTGCCCCTCGTATTCTGGGGGGGGCAACCAACATCACAGTGCCGTGCCTCGCGAAACTTTAGGCACCAAAACCCCTGCGAAGGGGAATAAGGGGAAGGTTGGGGGGGTATGCCCCCGCCAATAGTTGGGGATAGGGTCCCGGACGTGCCAAGGACACGGTCGAGGTGTCGGGTGGCGGCGCAGGCTCGCAGCGACTCTATGTCGAGTGTGTTTAGCGCCGGCACCGGTACTGACATGGACGTCGGGTCGCGGGCGGGCTCCGGCTCTGAGGCCAGTCGGCCTCGGAGCCGGTGCTCGTCGGCGGCTCGACTGGAGAGTGAGGAGGGGAGGGATAGCCCAGCTTCCCTCGCCCTCAAGTTCCGAGTGACGCCCGGCGCTTCCGCGAAGCGCCGGAAGACGTCACATCACGCGCCGTCCGATTCTGGCTCGGACACGGAGGTGGAGGCAGTGGAGGGGACGCCCTGTGTGGGAAGGGCTGGTTCCCCGATGCCGCCTCCCTCCGCGAGGAAGCTCCTCGGGCAGGCAAAGGCTGCCCGAGACTTTCTGAAGAGGGCTGGGGTCCCGGATGCGTCCCCCTCCGGGGGAGACTCGGTTGCCGACCTCAGGCAACGGTTCGAGGCTGGAGCCGAGACCGTCCTGAGGGTGGCGGCCCGGTCCGGCAATTTAAAGGGGGGGTTCGTCCGGGACCTGAAAACCGCGACGGCAGACATGAAGGAGGCCTTCTTTCATCTGTGGGGGCAGACCTCATCTGACCTCCAGAGGCGCTGGAGGGCAGAGAATGAGGGGCTGCATCGGCAGCTTGCGGAGCTCCGGGCGGAGGTAGCGTCTATGAAGGCGGCCGCTGCCACTGCCGCTCGGGCCGTCGCCGCAAAAGCGCCCTCGGCCGCTGCCGGGGCGCCTGCCAGGGGGCCGCGGGAGGAGTTTCCGCCCCTTCCGCGACGCACAGCGCAGCCCATTGCTCCCGCGGAGGAGCGGCGTCCCGCCTGGGCGGAAGAACTGATGCGGGCCACGGTGGCTCAGGCGCGCAATGTTGTAGAGGCGTGCCTGGCCAACTATGGCCTCGCGCCCGTGCCGACCCCGGGCCCTCCGCTTGGAGGTCGCCCCCGAATGGTCGGGGGCGCGCCAGCTGGCCCCGCGCCCTCCAGCCAACCAGTGGCACGACAAATTTCTGCCCCCACACCGTCGGCTTCCTCTTCAAAGGGGAAAGGAAAGGGCAAGGGGAAGGCGATCGCCACTGTGGCCCCGCCGCGCCCTGCCCCGCAGCTCCAACCTGCCCCGGTGGCCTCTACCTCGGCTGAACAGCCGTGGACGGAGGTCACCAGAAAGAAGAGGAAGAAGAAGAAGAAGAAGGCCTCCCGGGCTCCCCTGGTAACAAATAAAAAAAAGGGCCCCCGCCCGGCCGACCTGCGGCCCCCGCGCTCTACCGCCGTTGTGGTAGAGCTGACGGAGGAGGGGCTCCGGCGGGGCGTCAGCTACGCAGGCGTCCTCCGGCAGGCCACTCAGGCTATGCAGAGTAACCTGGCTGAGATGGGCCTTGCTGGAGGCGTTATGTTTAAAGTTGCCGCCACTGGGGCCAGAATCTTAGAGGTCCCAGGTGCCACCTCCGGCGACAAGGCGGACAGGGTAGCCGCTACTATTCGGTCCCTGTTTACGCCCGAGGAGGTCAGGGTGTCCCGCCCGGTGAAGTCCGCAGAAATGCGAGTAACCGGGCTGGACGACTCGGCCTCCTCCGAGGATGTCGCCGCTGCGGTGGCACATGCCGGAGCCTGCCCTCAGGACCACGTCAGGGTGGGGGAGATGCGCCGCGGCGAGAGTGGCTTGTGCATGGTAGTGGTGCGCTGCCCCATCGCCGCGGCGAAGAAGGTGGCGGCCGGCCGTTTGCTGGTCGGGATGGTCTCGGCTCAGGTGAACCTCCTGGAGCCGAGGCCCAGGCGGTGCTACCGCTGCCTCGAACCGGGGCACGTGAGGCAGCAATGCACCGCTGAAACTGACCGCAGCGACCTTTGTTACCGCTGCGGCCAGCCCGGCCACAAGGCCGCCGCCTGCTCCGCCGAAAAGTCTTCCTGCAGCATATGTTCGGCTGCAGGAAAACCGGCGGAGCACCGGATGGGGAGCAAATCTTGCTCCCCTCCAAAAAGACGTAGGGCCAGAGGGGCGGTCGCCGGGACTCCGGCCGCCCCGGCCCCTCCCCAAGCAGGGAGCAGTGGGACGGCGATGGACACATAATTAATTATGGCCCATCGCCTCCTACAGGCGAACGTTGGCCGCTCCGCCAGGGCGCAGGATATTTTGCTGCAGCACATGGCGGAGTGGTCAATAGACATCGCCGTGGTCGCCGAGCCTTACTGCGTCCCCAACCGGCACAACTGGTTTGGGGACCTCGGGGGTTTGGCGGCCATTGTTTCGTCCGGACCCTCGCTCCTGGTGATGACAGACAGGGGCGAGGGCTATGTGTGTATTGATTGGGAGGGAACCGTCCTGATCGGGGTGTATTTTTCTCCGAACCGGCGCCTCGCCGAGTTTGAGCGATTTTTGGGCGCGGTGGGGGCCGTGATTAATCGGTACCCGTCGCGTCCGGTCGTGGTGGCGGGGGACTTCAATGCCAAATCAACGGCTTGGGGATCCCCTGTCACCGACGCTTGCGGCGACGCGCTGGAGGAGTGGGCGATTGCGACCGGCCTCGTCGTTCTTAATCGGGGGTCGGTCGCCACATGCGTGCGCTGGCAGGGCGAGTCCATTGTGGACATCTCGTTCGCTAGCCCTGCCGTAGCGCGCCGCGTCCGGGACTGGCAAGTGCTGGTTGAGGCGGAGTCTCTGTCGGACCACCGTTACGTGCGGTTCGACATCTCTGCCTCGCCAGCGATCCCGGACGATCGCCCGAGGAGAGCGCACACCCCGTCGTCCCCACGATGGGCGTTGAAACGTCTCGATGCAGACGTGCTGGTGGAAGCCTCCATCGTGCAGGCCTGGACCCCGATGGTCCAAGGGCCTGTGGAGGTTGAGCAAGAAGCGGAGTGGTTCCGGGGCGCGATGACGCAGATTTGCGACGCGTCAATGCCCCGGGCCAGTGCTCAGCCTCCGAGGCGTCAGGTGTACTGGTGGTCTGACGACATCAGCCGGAAACGCGCCGCGTGCATTGCGGCGCGTCGCCAGTACACTAGGTACCGCCGACGCAGGCGGTACCGTGACCCGACCGTGGAGGCACGGCTGCGGGACGCGTACAAACAGCGGAAGTACGCCCTGCAGTCCGCCATCAGCGAGGCCAAAACCCAAAGATGGGAAGAGTTCCTGGGGACTCTCGAGGCAGATCCGTGGGGCCGTCCGTACAAGACGGTCAGGGGCAAGTTACGCCCCTGGGCCCCGCCGGTCACCGAGAGTCTCCAGCCCCGGCAATTGGAGGGTGTGATCTCCGCTCTCTTTCCTTCGAGGGCGGAGCACACGCCTCCCGTAATGGCACCACCCGAAATTGAGGAGGGCGGTGCCGATGCCGGGGCGCCAGAAGTTACAATGGCGGAGCTCGGCGCGGCAGTGATGCGGCTTCGGGGCAAGAACACCGCCCCGGGGCCGGACGGAATTCCTGGCCGCGCCTGGGTTTTGGCTTTCGACGCCCTAGGGGACCGGCTCCTCAGGCTGTTCAGCGCCTGTTTGGAGTCGGGACGGTTCCCTTCCATGTGGAAGACGGGCAAGCTGGTCCTCCTGAGAAAGGAGGGCCGCCCCGCGGATTCTCCCTCCGCGTACCGCCCCATAGTGCTGTTGGATGAGGTGGGCAAGCTCTTTGAGCGCGTAGTTGTTGCCCGCCTCTCCAAGCACCTGGTGCGGGTGGGCCCCGACTTATCCGAACGCCAGTTCGGATTCCGGGAGGGCCGATCGACGATTGACGCGATCAGCAGCGTCAAGGCCCTCTCGGAAGAGACGGTCGCCTCGCGCGGGGTGGTATTGGCGGTGTCCTTGGACATCGCCAACGCTTTTAACACCCTGCCGTGGGCGACTATTAGGGAGGCGCTCCGATTTCATGGGGTGCCTCCCTATCTACGCCGAATAGTCGGGGACTACCTGCACCAGAGGAGTGTGTTTTGTGTGGGGCGGAACGGAGAGACGTTCCGGAGGGAGATGTCGTGCGGTGTTCCACAGGGTTCGGTTCTGGGTCCGATACTGTGGAACATCGGCTACGACTGGGTGCTGCGGGGCGCCCTGCCCCCGGGCGTCGGCGTAACTTGCTACGCCGACGACACGTTGGTTACGGCCCGGGGAGCGGATTGCGGGGCAGCTGCCCGTCTTGCCACGGCTGGAGTGGCCCTGGTTGTCGGCAGGATTAGGATGTTGGGACTGGAGGTGGCGCTGGATAAGTCCGAGGCCCTGTTATTTCACGGGCCTCGGCGGGCGCCACCTCCCGATGCCCACATCATCGTTGGAGGGGTCCGCATCGGGGTGGAGCCAAGCATGAAATACTTGGGGCTCTACCTCGACGGCCGCTGGAACTTTCGCGTCCATTTTAGCCGTCTGGCCCCCCGCCTGATGGCGGCAGCGGGAGCGCTTAGCTCTCTGCTGCCGAATATCGGGGGGCCCAGTGTCGTCTGCCGCCGCCTCTATTTGGGGGTGGTGCGGTCGATGGCCCTATATGGAGCGCCCATCTGGGCTGGCGCCCTTGATCGCCAAAATATCGCCCTCCTCAGGAGACCTCAGAGGGCGATGGCGATCAGGGTGTCACGGGCGTACCGCACCGTCTCCTTTGAGGCGGCGTGCGTTTTGGCGGCATCGCCGCCCTGGGATTTGGAGGCGGAGGTCCAAGCGTCAGTGTATTACTGGCGCGCTGACCTCCGGCTCCAGGGTGAAGAACCCACGCACAGGGCGGTGGAGACGCGAAGGTCCCAGGCTCGACTGGTCCTCGTGGAAAAGTGGGAGAATAGACTGGCCCAGCCCCGCTATGGGGTGAGGACCGTCGAGGCTGTCCGTCCGGTGATAAGGCAGTGGACGGACAGACGGCGCGGACCGCTCACCTACCGGCTTGCTCAGGTGCTCTCCGGACACGGCTGTTTCGGAGAGTACCTTTGCAAGATAGCCGGTAGGGAGCCGACAACCAGGTGTCACCATTGTGAGGAGTGTGACCGGGACACGGCGCAGCACACGCTGGAGGAGTGCCCGGCGTGGGCCGCGGAGCGCTGTGCCCTGGTCGCTGTGATTGGCCCCGACCTCTCCTTGCCGACCGTCATATCCAAGATGGTCGGCGACGACAGGTGCTGGGGCGCAATGAGGTCCTTCTGCGAGTCTGTCATCTCGCAGAAGGAGGCGGCGGAGCGGGGGCGTGAGGACGATCCTTACGCCCCGGAAGTCCGCCGCCGGAGGAGGGGGCGCAGGAGACGCGCTTATGTCGCTCTCCTGCCCCCCACTTAAGGGTTCCGGGTGGCAAGGCCTCAGGGGGGCCTGCCACCCGTAAACTAAGAACCCTGAGAGGGCGCGCGCGGTGTTCCCGCGCGCCTTCCAACGTTGAAAGGGGAGAGCGGTGAAGCTCTCCCCTGGGGACAAGAGGGGGTCGGGTCCTAAAAAAAAAATGACCCGGCCCGCACCCACACGGGGGGGCCTGCTATGGATGACTCAATTCTTTTAAGAGCTCCCAACAGGCCCCCCCATTGGATGAGAGAGGGAACACCCCAGGTTTTTTAGTGGGTATACCAGCGCGTTTCTTGCTGGGGAGTCCCACACGCCCCGCCGGTGCCGTCCCCTAGCCGGCGGGTAGTGCATGAAGCATTTTTCCTGGGTACAAAAAAAAAAAAAAAAAAAAAAAAAAAAAAAAAAAAAAAAAAGGTTAGGTTAGGTTAGGTTAGGTTAGGTTCGGGCACGCCACGATCGTGGGGTGTGGGTCAGAAAACCTCCTCGTGGTACACCCTGGGCAACGTTGGCAATAATGCTCTTCATTATTGCTGGCGGCTAATATTCTGACAACCGGTGCCTTGTGCCGTCGCGTTTGGCACCGGTGGCGGGGGGATGGACGCTTGTCCCATCCCCAGGCCGGCGGCCCTTTCTTTGGGCCCGGCTCTCCCAGTACCGCTCTGTTTTAGAGTGGACATGGGAGAGCCTCTTTGACGGGTTCGGCGTGCACTCACCCTGCCGCTGAACAGACAACGGGGTCCCTTCTCGTCACTCTGACGACTCTCCCCCCTTTCTTTGCCCCCCTTTTTGTTTTTTGTTTTTGTCTCTTGTTTTGGTTTTGTTTCCTTTTGTTTTTTGTTCCTTTTGGTTCTGCGTCCATTTTGTTTTTGTCCCCTTTTTGTTTTCGTTGTTCCCTCTTTCTTTTGTCTTTTGTCCCCGTTGTCACCGTCTAGAGCAAATCGTAACCCCGTATTGTGCAGTGTCGTGGATCACGTCTCGCGGCTGCTGACGGGAGCGAGGGTCTTGGCTTCACCGCCCGGACTGCGAGGGAGTGGCCCTCTATAAAAACCACCCCGAATCTCAAGTTGCTGCCGCACGGCGAGGAGATGCATGGCTGATGGGTAGTTCAGTCGTTAGTGCGGCCCCTCAGGGTACCTGCCGTCCCCCTGTAGTATTAGGCTTGCCCGGGTATCGGGATCTCTGCCCGGGTCGACGTTTATTTCTCCCATACTCGTGGGTTTTGTTATGGAATCTTTGAAATCTATTTTAAAAAAAAAGTCGTCGAGGAAGAGTAGGTCGCGCACGCCCAGTTCTGCGCGTTCCGATGAGGAGTACGTGCCGTCGGAGCACGAGGTCGAAATTTTTTCTTCGGAGGTTAGTCCGGAGAGAGCTCCGCGCAAACGGTCGCGGTCTGCGCAGCAGCTTGAGTCAGACGGCTCAAGCGATGACGCGATACCGGCGCCGAAGGTCGGGACAGCGCGACGTGGACGCGGTCGTCCGCCCACCCACGGAAGATATGTGGGCCTGGGCCAGGCGAAGGCTGAACTTGCCGCCGCGTTAAAGAAGGCTGAGGACGAGGAGCGTACATCTGGAGAGGATAGCCTCATCGCTGCGGCAGCCCAGAGGGTCGCTGAAGGACGAAAGCAGCCGTTGGTGGAGCCGGATGCTGAAGAGCTGCCGGTGACGCAGCTAAAGACCCGGCTTGATGATGCCCTGCAGGCAATTCGCCTTGTATCAAAGAAGTCAAAGGGTCTTAAGGGCACGTCTCAAAAGACTCTTAAAGACTCCATTGAGGCTATACGAGAGATCGCGGAGGCAGCTTTTAATCGATCGGCTAATGAGGAAGTCACAAAGCTGCAAAGCGAGAATGCCCGCTTGGCACAGGAAGTGGCCGACCTTAAGAAAAGGCAAGAGGAGTTCGAGAGGCGGCATGATCAGGGCGCAAGCAAGGCCGAATCTGACCTTGTGGCTCTCGTGCGACAGGAGCTTGGCGAGTTTCGCGCCAAGCTCTCAGTCATGGAGGGCCGGCTGCTGCGCCCTCCTCTGGCCGCGGACAGAGCTAGAGAGTCTCCCCGTCCCTCTCCCCCAATGCCTGCGCCGCCAACGTACGCGGCTAAAACCAGGGCCTCCCAGCCCCCTGCAGCTGCTCAGGCGGCCGGTGCCACAGCTCCTGCCAGCCGGAGGGGCAGGCGGGGGCCGCAAGTTAAGCGCACACCTGTGGCTCCCAGGGAGTGTCCCACAGCTCCCAGGGAACAACCAACTGCAACCGCGCGTGATGCCGACAATTGGGAGGTTGTCGGCAAAAAGAAACAGGCGGCCAAACAAAAGAAGAAGGCAGCGAAAAAGGCCAGGCAGGCGGCCAAAAAGGCGACAAGAAAGCTTCAGGCCCCTCGCTCAACTGCGGTGGTCCTTACACTGCAGCCGGCTGCCATAGAGCGAGGGACCACTTATGCGGAGCTTCTCAGAAAGGCGCGGACGGCGATCGACCCCGGTAAATTAGGAATTACAGCGGGTTTGCGGTGCCGGACCACCCAGACCGGTGCCCGCCTAATTGAAGTGCCGGGAGTCGCAAGCGGCGACCAGGCGGACCGCCTGGCGGAAAGTCTCCGTCAGGTTCTACAATCGGAAGAGGTCCGCGTCTCCAGGCCCCAAAAATGCGTAGATATGCGCATCACGGGCCTGGATGACTCTGTCAATAAAGAAGAAGTTGTCGCCGCTGTCGCCAGAACCGGCGGGTGCCCTGCGGACCAAATCAAGTGCAGTGAAATTAAACAGGGCCGCGCCGGAATGGGGACGGCTATTATCAGCTGTCCCGTCGCCGCCGCCAAGAAGCTGGCCGATGGCCGACGTCTTTTGGTGGGTTGGGTGTCGGCGCAAATTAAAGCGTTGGAGCCCAGGATTGCCCGGTGCTACCGCTGCCTATCTAGCGGCCATGTGGGCGTCATGTGCCCCTCACAGGCTGACTGCACCGGCCGTTGTTTCCGTTGCGGTCAGCCTGGTCACGTGGCCGCTACGTGTGAGGCCACGCCGCACTGCATTTTGTGTGCAGCGGCGGGCAAACTGGCGGAGCACCGGGCGGGGGGCAAGGGGTGCGCCGCCACCCATAAGAAATCACCGCCAAGTTCGCCTGCCTCGACGTCGGCAGTAGCCAGGGCCGCCGCTCCCGCGGTCGGAGGGGCGGAGGTCCGTATGGAGACATAATGTCTCCACGCCTCCGTCTCCTCCAAGGGAATTTAAACCACTGCGCCAGAGCTCAGGACCTTCTCCTCCAGAGCATGGCGCAGTGGTCCATCCATGTCGCCATCGTCGCCGAGCCCTATTTTGTCCCTCCCAGGGCTGACTGGGTAGGGGACCTCGATGGCTCGGTGGCGTTAATTTCGCCGGCCGCCGCCGGCACCCCGTCCTTCGAGAACATCGTCCGAGGACGGGGCTGTGTCGCAGCACTCGTAGGAGAAGCGGTTGTGGTGGGCGGCTACTTCTCACCCAACCGACCTCTCGCCGACTTCGAGGAGTATCTCCTCGAACTGAACGTCGTCGTCGCTCGAAGCCACCCTCGGCCCGTGCTCTTCGTCGGGGACCTCAATGCCAAATCCTCGGCTTGGGGTTCCGCGACCACGGACGCGAGGGGTGAATTGCTCGAGGAGTGGGCCGTAGAAAACGGCCTGCTAGTCCTCAATCGTGGGTCAGTGCACACGTGCGTGCGTCAGCGGGGCGGGTCAGTCATTGATGTCTCGTTTGCTAGCCCCGCACTAGCACGCCGTGTCCAAGGCTGGCGCGTCGTCGAGGGGGTGGAGACGTTGTCGGACCATCGTTATATACGGTTCGACGTCTCCGCCCAGACCTCCGACCCCCCAGCCCCGAGGACCCCGATTGAGGGCGGTCCGCGTTGGGCTTTAAAGAAGCTAAATCGGGAGGTCCTCCTGGAAGCCTCCATCGTTCAGGCCTGGGTGCCAGCACCGGCCAGGCCTGACAACATCGAGATGGAGGCCGAGTGGTTCCGGGAGGCCGTAACGCAAGTTTGTGATGCGGCGATGCCTAGAGTACCTTTAAATGTTACAGGTAGGCGTCGGGTGTACTGGTGGTCGGACCATATCGCCGTCCTGCGCCATGCGTGCGTGGCGGCCAGGCGCCAGTACATCCGGCTTCGAAGGAGGCGTCGCCGCCCTCCCGATTTTGACGCCAGGGAGGCGGAACTGTACGAGGTCTACAGAGCGGCCAAGAAGACCCTGAAGATCTCCATCAAGCGGGCCAAAGATCAGGCCCGCCAAGAGCTGCTGGGGACTCTGGACCGTAACCCCTGGGGGCGTCCATACCTTATGGTCAGGGGCAAGCTTCGCCCCTGGGCGCCCCCCTTGTCCCAGAGTCTCCGGCCACAGTTGGTGGAGGAGGTGGTGGCCGCTCTGTTTCCTTTACAGGCGGAGCACACTCCTCCGTCGATGGTTCCGCCTTCCATGGCGTCCAGCGCGGACTTTGACGACGACGTGGTTCCCGAAGTGACCCAAGTAGAGTTGCGAGCGGCGGTGTCGAGACTTCGCTCGAAAAACACCGCCCCAGGGCCCGACGGCATTCCAGGCCTTGCGTTGGCCCTGGTCCTAGAGGAGCTCGCGCCCCGACTCAGGGGGCTCCTCAGTGAGTGTCTTCAGCGGGGCCAGTTTCCGCGCCAGTGGAAGGTGGGGAAACTGGTCCTGATCAGGAAGGAGGGGCGCCCGGCGGACTCTCCGTCCGCCTACCGACCCATTGTGTTGCTGGACGAGGTGGCTAAACTCTTCGAGTTTATTATTGCGGAGCGCCTCGTCCAGCGTCTTTCTTCAGTGGGTCCGGATCTGGCGGAGAACCAATATGGTTTCCGCCGCGGGCGCTCCACTATTGACGCTGTCCAGCGTGTGAGGAGCCTGGCGGAGGATGCGGTGTCCCGGGGCGAGGTCGTCTTCGCGGTGTCTCTTGACATCGCGAATGCCTTTAACACCTTGCCCTGGAGTTGCATTAGGGAGGCACTCATTTTTCATCGAGTGCCGACCTACCTCCGCCGCATAGTCGGGGCATATCTATCGGAGAGGGTAGTAGTATACCCGGGTCACGACGGTTGGAGTCGGCGAGAGATGTCGTGCGGTGTTCCACAGGGATCGGTTCTGGGTCCGCTCCTGTGGAACATCGGTTACGACTGGGTGCTGCGAGGTGCGCTCCTCCGTGGCGTCGGCGTCATTTGTTACGCCGACGACACACTTGTCACGGCGAGGGGTAAGTCGCACCGGGCGGCGGCCATACTGGCGACCGCTGGGGTCGCACAAGTCGTCAATCGTATCCGGCGGTTGGGCCTCGAGGTGGCCTTGTCCAAATCCGAGGCTGTTTGTTTTCACGGCCCTCGGAACCGGCCACCTCCAGAGGCCCATATCATGGTAGGAGGGGTCCGCATCGGCGTCGAGTCAACCCTAAAGTATTTAGGTCTCTTGCTCGACGGCCGATGGGACTTTACAGCCCACTTTAGTCGTTTGGCCCCCATTCTTCGGGGCGCTGCAGGTGCGCTCGCGCGCCTGCTGCCCAACCTTGGGGGGCCAAATACCTCCTGCCGGAGGCTCTACGAGGGGGTCGTGCGGTCCATGGCCCTGTATGGGGCCCCAGTTTGGGCGAACAGCCTGACGGCCCGAAATATTTCGGCGCTTCGTGCGCCACAGCGCGCCATGGCCGTCAGGCTGATAAGAGGATACCGCACGATCTCGTTCGAGGCTGCGAGCCTCCTCGCCGGATCGATGCCATGGGACCTGGAAGCGGCGCTCCTGGCGTCGCTCTATCGTTGGCGCCAGGAGGCGCTAGCTCGGGGCGAAGGACCTTCTCTTTCCGCTGTCGATGCGGCGAGGTCCGAGCTCCGCCGGGTCCTAGTGGCGAATTGGAAGGAGCGACTTGTGCACCCCAGTGCCGGGCACGCCACGATTGTGGCGGTAAGTCCCGTGTTTGAGGAGTGGCTGGAGAGGCGGCATGGCGCCCTCACCTTCCGGCTGACACAGGTTTTGACCGGCCATGGTTGTTTTGGCCGGTTCCTGTGTCGCATAGGCCGGCAAGAGACGCCCGGTTGTCACCACTGCGGTGACTGCCGCGATGTTGTGGAGGACACGGCGCTGCACACACTGGCGGTTTGCCCCGCCTGGGCATCGCAGCGCCGTGAGTTGATTGCGGCAGTCGGTTCGGTTGCCCTCTCGCTCCCGGCCGTAGTTCTGTCTATGGTCCGGAGTGAGAGGTCGTGGAACGCCGTCGCCTCCTTTTGTGAGGAAGTCATTTCCATTAAGGAGGCGGCGGAGCGGGAGAGGGAGCGTTTAAACCCTCTCCCCAACCGCAGAGCCGGGCGCCGGAGGGCGCGAGACGACCTCCAGCCACCGTGAGGTTTGACCTGGGGGTGGCGGGCTTTGTGGGCCTGCCCGCCATCCGTTCAGCACCAGGTCCGAGAGGCGGCGTGCGTGTTCCCACGCGCGCCTCTATGTCGAGTCCGTCTCCCCTCTAGGGGGGGGACAGTAGGGAATATTTAGAAGGTACCAGCGGGTAGATCTTTTGTGTAGTGGCCTGCCGTTTCATACGGCGGGCCGTAACCTCGGCGGGGTCGCGACTGCATGTGAAAGTGATTCGCGCGGCCCCGCCGATAGTGGTTTGTCGAGGAACACCGTGGTAGGTTTAGTCGGTATTCCGGGAGGTTCATTTTATCGTTTAACATCTTTATTTTACCCCGGCGAGTCCGACATAACCCCTCCGCCCGCCCCCGCGGAGGGGTATGCGTCATAGCATTCCCCCACGTACAAAAAAAAAAAAAAAAAAAAAAAAAAACGCCACGATCGTGGCGGTAAGTCCCGTGTTTGAGGAGTGGCTGGAGAGGCGGCATGGCGCCCTCACCTTCCGGCTGACACAGGTTTTGACCGGCCATGGTTGTTTTGGCCGGTTCCTGTGTCGGATAGGCCGGCAAGAGACGCCCGGTTGTCACCACTGCGGCGACTGCCGCGACGTTGTTGAGGACACGGCGCTGCACACATTGGCGGTTTGCCCCGCCTGGGCATCGCAGCGCCGTGAATTGATCGCGGCAGTCGGATCGGTTGCCCTCTCGCTCCCGGCCGTAGTTCTGTCTATGGTCCGGAGTGAGAGGTCGTGGAACGCCGTCGCCTCCTTTTGTGAGGAAGTTATTTCCATCAAGGAGGCGGCGGAGCGGGAGAGGGAGCGTTTAAACCCTCTCCCCAACCGCAGAGCCGGGCGCCGGAGGGCGCGAGACGACCTCCAGCCACCATGAGGTTTGACCTGGGGGTGGCGGGCTTTGTGGGCCTGCCCGCCATCCGTTCAGCACCAGGTCCGAGAGGCGGCGTGCGTGTTCCCACGCGCGCCTCTGTGTCGAGTCCGTCTCCCCTCTAGAGGGGGGACAGTAGGGAATATGTAGAAGGTACCAGCGGGTAGATCTTTTGCGTAGTGGCCTGCCGTTTCATACGGCGGGCCGTAACCTCGGCGGGGTCGCGACTGCATGTGAAAATGATTCGCGCGGCCCCGTCGACAGTGGTTTGTTGAGGAACACCGTGGTAGGTTTAGTCGGTATTCCGGGAGGTCCATTGTATTGTTTAACATCTTTCTCTTACCCCGGCGAGTCCGACATAACCCCTCCGCCCGCCCCCGCGGAGGGGTATGCGTCATAGCATTCCCCCACGTAAAAAAAAAAAAAAAAAAAAAAAAAAAAAAAAAAAAAAAAAAAAAAAGGTTAGGTTAGGTTGGGGTGTGGGTCAGAAAACCTCCTCGTGGTACACCCTGGGCAACGTTGGCAATAATGCTCTTCATTATTGCTGGCGGCTAATATTCTGACAACCGGTGCCTTGTGCCGTCGCGTTCGGCACCGGTGGCGGGGGGATGGACGTTCGTCCCATCCCCAGGCCGGAGGCCCTTTCTTTGGGCCCGGCTCTCCCAGTACCGCTCTGTTTTAGAGTGGACATGGGAGAGCCTCTTTGACGGGTTCGGCGTGCACTCACCCTGCCGCTGAACAGACAACGGGGTCCCTTCTCGTCGCTCTGACGACTCTCCTTCCCCTTTTTTCTGTCCCCCTTTGTGTTTTTTTGTCTCTTGTTTTTGGTTTTGTCCCCTTTTTGTTTTTGGTTCTGCGTCCATTTTGTTTTTGGTTCTGCGTCCATTTTGTTTTGTCCCCTGTTTTGTTTTCGTTGTTCCCCCCTTTCTTTTGTCTTTTGTCCCCGTTGTCACCGTCTAGAGCAAATCGTAACCCCGTATTGTGCAGTGTCGTGGATCACGTCTCGCGGCTGCTGACGGGAGCGAGGGTCTTGGCTTCACCGCCCGGACTGCGAGGGAGTGGCCCTCTATAAAAACCACCCCGAATCTCAAGTTGCTGCCGCACGGCGAGGAGATGCATGGCTGATGGGTAGTTCAGTCGTTAGTGCGGCCCCTCAGGGTACCTGCCGTCCCCCTGTAGTATTAGGCTTGCCCGGGTATCGGGATCTCTGCCCGGGTCGACGTTTATTTCTCCCGCACTCGTGGGTTCAAATATGGAATCTTTAAAATCTATCTTAAAAAAAAAGTCGTTGAGTGAAAGTCGGTCGCGCACGCCCAGTACTGCGCGCTCCGAAGATGAGGAGTACGTGCCATCTGAGCACGAGAGTGACGTTGTGGAGTTAACTTCGGAGGCTACTCCGGAGAAAGCTCCACGGAAGCGGTTGCGGTCTGCGCAGCCAACGGAGTCGGATGGCTCCAGTGACGACGCGGTATCGGCTGCGAAAGTGCCGACAGCCCGACGTGGACGCGGTCGTCCGCCCACCCACGGCAGGTACGTGGGTCTGGGCCAGGCCAAGGCTGAACTTGCCGCCGCGTTAAGGAAGGCCGATGAAGAGGAGCGCACGTCCGGAGAGGATAGCCTCATCACTGCGGCAGCCCAAAGAGTCGCCGCGGGACGCAAGCAGCCGTTGGTGGAGCCGGATGCGGAGGACCTGCCGGTGTCACAACTGAAGACCCGGCTAGACGACGCCTTGGAGGCGATCCGTCTGGTCTCCAAGAAGTCAAAGGGTCTTAAAGGCACGTGCCAGAAGACCCTTAAGGAATCGATGGAGGCCATTCGAGAGATTGCGGAGGCCGTCTTCAGTCGCACAGCCAACGAGGAAGTGCAAAAACTTCAGGTGGAAAATGCTCGTTTGGCGAAAGAGTTGTCTGAGCTCCAAAGACGACAGGAGGAGTTCGAGAGGCGGCACGAGCAGGGCGCAAGCAAGGCCGAATCCGATCTTGTGGCTCTCGTCCGACGGGAGCTTGGCGAGTTTCGCGCCAAGCTCTCAGTCATGGAGGGCCGGCTGCTGCGCCCTCCTCTGGCTGCAGACAGAGTCGGTGAGCTTCCTCGTTCTTCTCACCCGACGCCTGCGCCGCCTACGTCGTACGCAGCTAAAGCGAGGGCTTCGCGACCTCCTGCAAATACCCCAGTGGCCGGTGCTACACCTCCGGCCACACAAAAGGGAAAGAAAAGGCCGAAGGCAAAGCGCGCACCCGCAGCTGCCGAGGAACGCCCTGCCGTTTCCAGCAAGCAGCCCGCTACGACCGCACGCAAAGCCGACGACTGGGAGGTCGTCGGCCAGAAAAAACAGGAGGCCAAGAAGAAAAAGAAGGCGGCCAAGAAGGCTAGGCAGGCGGCCAAAAAGGCGGAGAGGAAGCTCCAGGCCCCTCGCTCAACTGCAGTAGTCCTTACGCTGCAGCCGGCTGCCATCGAGCGAGGGACCACTTATGCGGAGCTCCTCAAGAAGGCGCGGACGGCGATCGACCCCGGCAAGTTGGGGATAACGGCGGGCTTGCGGTGCCGGACTACCCAGACCGGCGCCCGCCTTATCGAAGTGCCGGGAGTCGCAAGCGGCGACCAGGCGGACCGCCTGGCGGAAAGTCTCCGCCAGGTTTTAGAGGCAGAAGAGGTCCGCGTCTCCAGGCCACAAAAATGTGTGGATTTGCGTATTACGGGCCTGGATGACTCAGTTGTTAAAGAAGAGGTCGTCGCTGCCATCGCCAGGACCGGAGGGTGCCCTGTGGACCAAGTGAGGTGCAATGAAATCCAACAGGGCCGCGCCGGAATGGGAACGGCCATTATAAGCTGTCCCGTGGCCGCCGCCAAAAAGCTGGCCGATGGCCGCCGAATTTTGGTGGGTTGGGTGTCGGCGCACGTCAGGGTCTTGGACCCCAGGCCCGCCCGATGCTATCGATGCTTTTCGAGCGGCCATGTGGGCGTCAAGTGCCCCTCACGGGCTGACTGCACCGGCCGCTGTTTCCGCTGCGGTCAGCCTGGTCACATGGCCGCAACCTGTGAGGCCCCGCCGCACTGTATCTTGTGTGCGGCGGCGGGCAAGTCAGCTGGGCATCGGGCGGGTGGCAAGGAGTGCGCCGCCACCCACAAAAAGTTACCCCCAAGGTCGCCTGCCTCGTCTTCGGCAGCGGATAAGGTCGCCGCTCCCGCGGTCGGAGGGGCGGAGGTCAGTATGGAGACATAATGTCTCCACGCCTCCGTCTCCTCCAGTGTAATTTAAACCACTGCGCCAGGGCTCAGGATCTTCTCCTCCAGAGCATGGCGCAGTGGTCAATTCATGTCGCAATAGTAGCCGAGCCCTATTTTGTCCCTCCCAGGGCTGACTGGGTAGGGGACCTGGATGGCTCGGTGGCGCTAATTTCGCCGGCCACCGCCGGCACCCCGTCCTTCGAGAACATCGTCCGGGGACGGGGCTGCGTCGCAGCACTCGTAGGAGAAGCGGTTGTGGTGGGCGGCTACTTCTCACCCAACCGACCTCTCGCCGACTTCGAGGAGTATCTCCTCGAACTGAACGTCGTCGTCGCTCGAAGCCACCCTCGGCCCGTGCTCTTCGTCGGGGACCTCAATGCCAAATCCTCGGCTTGGGGTTCCGCGACCACGGACGCGAGGGGTGAATTGCTCGAGGAGTGGGCCGTAGAAAACGGCCTGCTAGTCCTCAATCGTGGGTCAGTGCACACGTGCGTGCGTCAGCGGGGCGGGTCAGTCATTGATGTCTCGTTTGCTAGCCCCGCACTAGCACGCCGTGTCCAAGGCTGGCGCGTCGTCGAGGGGGTGGAGACGTTGTCGGACCATCGTTATATACGGTTCGACGTCTCCGCCCAGACCTCCGACCCCCCAGCCCCGAGGACCCCGATTGAGGGCGGTCCGCGTTGGGCTTTAAAGAAGCTAAATCGGGAGGTCCTCCTGGAAGCCTCCATCGTTCAGGCCTGGGTGCCAGCACCGGCCAGGCCTGACAACATCGAGATGGAGGCCGAGTGGTTCCGGGAGGCCGTAACGCAAGTTTGTGATGCGGCGATGCCTAGAGTACCTTTAAATGTTACAGGTAGGCGTCGGGTGTACTGGTGGTCGGACCATATCGCCGTCCTGCGCCATGCGTGCGTGGCGGCCAGGCGCCAGTACATCCGGCTTCGAAGGAGGCGTCGCCGCCCTCCCGATTTTGACGCCAGGGAGGCGGAACTGTACGAGGTCTACAGAGCGGCCAAGAAGACCCTGAAGATCTCCATCAAGCGGGCCAAAGATCAGGCCCGCCAAGAGCTGCTGGGGACTCTGGACCGTAACCCCTGGGGGCGTCCATACCTTATGGTCAGGGGCAAGCTTCGCCCCTGGGCGCCCCCCTTGTCCCAGAGTCTCCGGCCACAGTTGGTGGAGGAGGTGGTGGCCGCTCTGTTTCCATCACGGGCGGAGCACACTCCTCCGTCGATGGTTCCGCCTTCCATGGCGTCCAGCGCGGACTTTGACGACGACGTTGTTCCCGAAGTGACCCAAGTAGAGTTGCGAGCGGCGGTGTCGAGACTTCGCTCGAAAAACACCGCCCCAGGGCCTGACGGCATTCCAGGTCTTGCATTGGCCCTGGTCCTGGAGGAGCTCGCGCCCCGACTCAGGGGGCTCCTCAGTGAGTGTCTTCAGCAGGGCCAGTTTCCGCGCCAGTGGAAGGTGGGGAAACTGGTCCTGATCAGGAAGGAGGGGCGCCCGGCGGACTCTCCGTCCGCCTACCGGCCCATTGTGTTGCTGGACGAGGTGGCTAAACTCTTTGAGTTTATTATTGCGGAGCGCCTCGTCCAGCGTCTTTCTTCAGTGGGCCCGGATCTGGCGGAAAACCAGTATGGTTTCCGCCGCGGGCGCTCCACTATTGACGCAGTCATGCGAGTGAGGAGCCTAGCGGAGGATGCGGTGTCCCGGGGCGAGGTCGTCTTCGCGGTGTCTCTTGACATCGCGAATGCCTTTAACACCTTGCCCTGGAGTTGCATTAGGGAGGCACTCATTTTTCATCGAGTGCCGACCTACCTCCGCCGCATTGTCGGGGCATACTTATCAGAGAGGGTAGTAGTCTACCCGGGTCACGACGGTTGGAGTCGGCGAGAGATGTCGTGCGGTGTTCCACAGGGATCGGTTCTGGGTCCGCTCCTGTGGAACATCGGTTACGACTGGGTGCTGCGAGGTGCGCTCCTCCGTGGCGTCGGCGTCATTTGTTACGCCGACGACACGCTTGTCACAGCGAGGGGTAAGTCGCACCGGGCGGCGGCCATACTGGCGACCGCTGGGGTCGCACAAGTCGTCAATCGTATCCGGCGGTTGGGCCTCGAGGTGGCCCTGTCCAAGTCCGAGGCCGTTTGTTTTCACGGCCCTCGGAACCGGCCACCTCCAGAGGCTCATATTATGGTAGGAGGGGTCCGCATCGGCGTCGAGTCAACCCTAAAGTATTTAGGTCTCTTGCTCGACGGCCGATGGGACTTTACAGCCCACTTTAGTCGTTTGGCCCCCATTCTTCGGGGCGCTGCAGGTGCGCTCGCGCGCCTGCTGCCCAACCTTGGGGGGCCAAATACCTCCTGCCGGAGGCTCTACGAGGGGGTCGTGCGGTCCATGGCCCTGTATGGGGCCCCAGTTTGGGCGGACAACCTGACGGCCCGTAACATCTCGGCGCTTCGTGCGCCACAGCGCGCCATGGCCGTCAGGTTGATAAGAGGATACCGCACGATCTCGTTCGAGGCTGCGAGCCTCCTCGCCGGATCGATGCCATGGGACCTGGAAGCGGCGCTCCTGGCGTCGCTCTATCGTTGGCGCCAGGAGGCGCTAGCTCGGGGCGAAGGACCTTCTCTTTCCGCTGTCGAGGCGGCGAGGTCCGAGCTCCGCCAGGTCCTAGTGGCCAAATGGAAGGAACGACTTGTGCACCCCAGTGCCGGGCACGCCACGATCGTGGCGATAAGTCCCGTGTTTGAGGAGTGGCTGGAGAGGCGGCATGGCGCCCTCACCTTCCGGCTGACACAGGTTTTAACCGGCCATGGTTGTTTTGGCCGGTTCCTGTGTCGCATAGGCCGGCAAGAGACGCCCGGTTGTCACCACTGCGGCGACTGCCGCGACGTTGTCGAGGACACGGCGCTGCACACTTTGGCAGATTGCCCCGCCTGGGCATCGCAGCGCCGTGAATTGATCGCGGCAGTCGGATCGGTTGCCCTCTCGCTCCGGGCCGTAGTTCTGTCTATGGTTCGGAGTGAGAGGTCGTGGAACGCCGTCGCCTCCTTCTGTGAGGAAGTAATTTCCATCAAGGAGGCGGCGGAGCGGGAGAGGGAACGTTTAAACCCTCTCCCCAACCGCAGAGCCGGGCGCCGGAGGGCGCGGGACGACCTCCAGCCACCATGAGGTTTGACCTGGGGGTGGCGGGCTTTGTGGGCCTGCCCGCCATCCGTTCAGCACCAGGTCCGAGAGGCGGCGTGCGTGTTCCCACGCGCGCCTCTGTGTCGAGTCCGTCTCCCCTCTAGAGGGGGGACAGTAGGGAATATTTAGAGGTACCATCGGGTAGATCTTTCGTGTAGTGGCCTGCCGTTTCATACGGCGGGCCGTAACCTCGGCGGGGTCGCGACTGCATGTGAAAGTGATTCGCGCGGCCCCGCCGATAGTGGTTTGTCGAGGAACACCGTGGTAGGTTTAGTCGGTATTCCGGGAGGTTCATTTTATCGTTTAACATCTTTCTTTTACCCCGGCGAGTCCGACATAACCCCTCCGCCCGCCCCCGCGGAGGGGTATGCGTCATAGCATTCCCCCACGTAAAAAAAAAAAAAAAAAAAAAAAAAAAGGTTAGGTTAGGTTGGGGTGGGGTGTGTGGCCAGAGAGAACCTCCTAGTGTGCCTGACGGTTGCTAGTCCTTTCCACATTTTCCGTGGATGGGAACGGCAGACGTTGGGCCGGTACACCCCGGGCAACACGGGTAATCATGTCCTTTCGGGGGCATTATTACTCGTGGCTAATACTCTGGCACGCGCGTAGGGAACCCGAGGCATTTTGTCTCGGGGTTATCGGCCCGCGAGGGCCGCGTTTTGGGGGTCTCTCCACGTGTTCCTCTGATTAACAGAGGACACGTGGATTTGAGACAGGGGGGGATAGAGGAAGAAAACCTCTTTAAAAAATCACCAGTGGGGGCCGTAAGGCCGGGGCGGTTTATTTTATTTTATTTTATTTACTTTATTTTATTTTTATTTTTATTTTATTTACTTTATTTTATTTTTAGTTTTATTTTATTTTATTTATTTTTACATTATTTGTACTAGTAGCACTAGTAATACACAAGCTCTTGTAGCCGGATACCACATCTGGTATTGATGGATTGTGCGTAGAGTTGAGGGCTGCCAGTAGTCCTGGCATTAGGCGGTGGCACATACGGGAGGGGAAACCTAACCCTGCCTCCGTCTTCACATCGTTACCCGTTGAGTGTCGTTGATCACGTCTAGCGGCTCAACGGGACCGAGGGGCTTGCCTTAGTTGGCCGGCCCGCGAGAAGGAAAACTCAGACCACCCAACAGCGAAGTTGTAAAAACCTCTGGGTACCTGCCGTCCCCCAGCAGTATGTAGGCCTTCCCTCGGAATGAGCGTCACCCGAGGGTCGATTATAAATCGTCTCTACTCGTGGGAATAACATGGAAAATGAAAAAACTAAAACACCCTTAGATGAGGAAGTGAAGAAGAAGGAGGAGCACGGAGTCCCTTTGCGCGACTCCAAAGGGCGCTTCAAGCGCCCTTTACGACCACGTGCCAGCGATGGTGGAAGAATGGGGGCATGCACGCCCACCAGTGCGTGCCCTTCAGAGAGTCGGACATCATTGGCGTCGACGCCGAACGGAAGCCGGAGGAGCTCCGTTAGCCTCGGCGTCGAGTCTGAGTCCGAGGACCTGGACTCCCGGGAACTCAGCGGTCAGGTCTCTAGAACCCGGAAGCGCAGTAGGAGCCGGTCACCAGAGGCGGAGCGCAGCGCACCAGCGATCAAGGTGCCCGCCCCCAGTTCGCCGGTACATGGGTCACGGTCAGTGACCCCGAACCCATTTAGCAGGCGGGAATCGGTCGCCCGCACCCGACAAGAGGGGGAGCGCGCAGCAGAACAATTTGTTGCGCAGCTCCTGGACGAGAACTCAGATGGAGACCTCGTCCAGTCCGCCGCAGACTCTGTGGCCGCTATAATCACGGTGGCCACAAAAAGTCAGAATTTGAAGGGCACGTTCGTCAATGCCCTCAAGAAGGCGGCCTCTCACCTCCAGGAGGTGGTGCAAACGCTCGCGGAGCGCACCACCTCCGACGAGACGAGGCGGTTGCGGGCGGCAAACGACCGCCTGGCAGGGGAGGTGGCTGAGCTCCGTGCTGAGCTCAGCCAAGTTAAGGAGTGTTTGCGGCAGCCGAATGCCGTAGCTCGGCAAGGAGAGGAGCAGGGCTCCCTGCTAACCGACGCGCAGCTGCGCCAGGTCATGTCGTCCGTTGGGACAATGATCAACGTGCGGCTGGGGAGTCTGGAGGCAAGATTACCTCCAGAACCGCGTCGCCGTCCACCACTCGCAGCGGATAACCACGCGCCCGCTGCTAGGGACCCAGTGGTCACGTCGGGCCAGCGGTCCTACGCGACGGCGGCGTCAGCGTCGGCCAGCGTCCCCGCAGGGTCGAGACCTGCGGCCGGGAACAAGGGGACTTCCAAAGCCCCTTCCCAGTCCCAGAGGGACTTCCCGCCATTGAGGCTGACACCTGCGGGCTCAACTCGCGCCCCGGCGCCGAAGGAACGGGCACCAACCAAGGGTGCGCCAAGACTGGTTTCTGTCCTTGGTCCGTCTGCGTCTTCCAATGAGGGCTGGCAGACGGCCGGGGAGAAAATGGAGATTCGGCGTCGGAAGAGGCGCGAACGCAGGAGCGCTGCGAGGGCTGCGGCTGCCGAACGAAAGAAAGAAGAAGTGAAGAAGAGTAAGAAGGCGAAAAAGAAGAGGCCCGGGAAGCTCCGGCCGCCAAGATCGGCCGCCGTGGTCGTAACGGTGTCGCCGGAGGCGGAGGAGCGTGGCCTTTCCTACGCCGCCGTCTTTAAGAAGGCGCGGGAGAGCGTCGGTGTGGCGGACTTAGGCCCCACCGGCATCAAGACCCGCCTTGCCCAAACGGGAGCTCGTATTCTCGAGTTCCCCGGTGCGGAGGGCGCAAAGACGGCGGACACAATCGCGGAAAGGCTGCGAGGGTTGTTCGGGGCGGAGGAAGGCGTAAAGATCGCCAGGCCCGTGAAGTGCGTGGAATTCCGTGTCACTGGCCTGGACGATTCTATCACGCCTGACGATGTCCGGGAGGCCATCCAGGCTAAAACTGGATGCAGCTTGGACAACATCAAGGTTGGCGCCATCCGCCCCGGTCCTGGCGGTGTCGGAGCCGTGGTAGCGCAGTGCCCCGTCGCAGCGGCCAACACTTTGGTTGCTGCAGGAAGGCTCCTCGTGGGCTGGAGTTCCGCCAAGGTCTCTTTGTTGGCGGCCAGGCCTGCGAGGTGCCATAAATGCATGGCCGAGGGGCACGTGCGCGCCACATGCAGAAGTGGCTTCGACTGCAGCGGACTATGCTTCCGCTGCGGCCAGCCGGGGCACAAGGCGACGGATTGTTCCGCCGCCCCCCATTGCCCCGCGTGTGCGGCGGGTAAATTGCCCGCCAATCATATTATGGGGCGAAGGGGATGCAACCCTCCCCGGGCTTCCAAGCCCAAGAACGTCGCGGGTAGCCCATCGACCCAGGCTACCCCCGTCGTCCTCGCCGCTCTTTCACCGTCGCGGATGGAGGAGGATGTGGTTGCAGGTACGTCGGCCCAATAATGGACCACGACTGCACCCATCTCCTCCAGGCGAATCTCAACCACTGCGCGGGTGCGCAGGATCTCTTCCTGCAATCCATGGCGCAGTGGTCGATTGGTGTGGCCGTAGCCGCGGAGCCCTATTATGTTCCTCCCCGCCCAAACTGGGTGGGTGACCGGGACGGCTCCGTGGCAGTCATCAGCTCCACGGCCCCGCGTTCCCCGCCCTTGTCGCTCAAAGATAGGGGCTCGGGATACGTGGCGGCTGAATGGGGGGGATTACTCGTTTTCGGGGTGTACTTCTCCCCCAATCGGAGTCTGGCTGATTTCGAGGTCTTCCTCACATCCTTGGAGACCTCGATACGGCGTTTGGCATCAGGCCGCGTCCTGGTGATGGGGGACTTCAACGCAAAGTCCGGAGCGTGGGGGTCTCCCAGAACGGACGCCCGCGGTAGAGCGGTGGAAGAGTGGGCGAATTCGGTGGGCCTCTGTCTGCTCAACAGAGGCACCACCGACACTTGTGTTCGGCAGCAGGGCGGGTCGATAGTGGACCTCTCGTTCGCTAGCCCTGCTGTCGCGAACAACGTAAGGAACTGGCGAGTCCTAGAGGAGGTCGAGACTCTCTCGGATCATCGCTATATCCGAGCAGAGATCTCCCGGAATCCTCAGGACCCAGTTAGGGGTCACATGGCGGACAGAGCTCCCCGGTCTCAGCGGTGGGCTGTGGGTCGTTTGAACCGGGACCTATTAGAGGAGGCAGCCATAGTGCAGTCGTGGCTGTCCCCAGTGCCTCCTGATGAGGGGGTTGATGCTGCGGCGGGTCGCATTCGTGTTGCACTTACGCAGGTGTGCGATGCGGCCATGCCGCGCGTCCGACGTCGGCCTCCTAGGAAGGAGGTCTACTGGTGGTCCCGGGAGTTGGTGGACCTCCGCGAGGCCTGCATTCGCGCCCGGAGGTCCTACACCCGCAGCCGGCGGCAACGCCGCGATGATAACGGGGAGGGCCAGCTGTACGAAGAGTACCAAGCAGCGCGTGACGCTTTAAAGCTGGCCATCTGTCGCGCCAAGGAGCAGTCGCGGCAGGAGATGCTGGAGGGACTCGATCGTGACCCCTGGGGTCGGCCATACCGCGCGGCGCTGAGCAAGCTCCGCGCGACGGGCCCCCCTCTTACCGAGTCCCTTCAGCCTAGCTTCCTCACCGAAGTGGTCGAGGGCCTATTCCCGCCACAGGCGGAGCACACGCCCCCGGCGATGGCCGCAGAGGCCGAAGTCCGGGAGGCCGACGAAGACGGTGTGGTTCCGCCTGTCACGGAGGCGGAGATGGGGGCGGCCGTTCTGCGCATTCGCTCGAAGCGGACCGCCCCCGGGCCGGACGGAATTCCGGCCCGAGTGTTGGCCCTTGCCCTTGACCACATGGGCGACCGCCTCAGGGAACTGTTTGACGCGTGTCTGTCGTCGGGGAGGTTCCCTGAGTGCTGGAAGGTGGGGAAGCTGGTGCTCCTGCCAAAACCGGGGAGAGCCCTGGACTCGGTCACGGCCTACAGGCCTATCGTACTGCTGGACGAGGCGGGGAAGTTGCTGGAGAGGATTCTCGCTGCCCGCATCGTCCGGCACCTCGAGGAGGTGGGGCCCGATCTGTCGGACGCCCAGTTTGGTTTCCGCGCCGGGCGTTCGACGATCGACGCCATTCTGGCCCTGAGGGCCGCGACCGAGGAAGCCGTCAGGGGAGGCGGCGTACTGTTGGCGGTGTCCTTAGACATCGCCAACGCATTTAATACTCTGCCATTCGGCAGCATCAGAGAGGCACTCCGATTCCATGGGGTGCCCGCATACCTGAGGCTGCTGATGGCAGACTATTTGGAGCGGAGGTTTGTGTTGTGCGAGGACCGAGCAGGCGACGAAGTGCGCAGGGCGATATCGCGCGGTGTTCCACAGGGGTCCGTCCTTGGCCCTCTCCTGTGGAACATCGGCTATGACTGGGCCCTGCGCGGAGTCTTGCCCCCCGGGCTGGGCGTATTCTGTTACGCTGACGACACGTTGGTAGCAGCCCGGGGACGCAACTTTGAGGAGGCGGCTCGCCTGGCCACCACGGGGGTCTCTCAGGTGGTCGGGCGAATCGAGGCGCTGGGGCTTAAGGTGGCCCTCAACAAGACGGAGGCCCTGTTGTTCCATGGGCCCCGTCGCGGGCCGCCTGCCGGCGCCTCGATCACCGTCGGCTCGGTCCTCGTACCGGTTCAGGCCCAGATGAGATATCTGGGCCTGGTGTTGGATGGGCGATGGCTCTTCGACGAGCACTTCCGCCAGCTTGAGCCGAAGCTGGACGGCGCGGCGTCCGCCCTGGGCCGATTATTGCCCAACCTGGGCGGACCCAGTTTGGCGTGCCGGAGGCTCTACACGGGGGTAGTCCGGTCGATGGCGCTGTACGGCGCACCGGTGTGGGCGGGGTCCCTGACCGCCCAGAACCGCGCGCGGTTATGCCGACCGCAGCGCACTTTGGCGGTCAGGGCAATACGCGGGTACCGCACCATGTCCGCAGACGCGGCATGCGCGCTGGCCGGTACACCCCCGTGGGATTTAGAGGCGGAAGTGCTCGCCGACGTTTATCGGCGAACGGCCGAATTTCGAGCAGGCGGAGGCGGTCGCCCTCTGCTCGAGCAGGTGCGCGAGTGGCGCGAGGCCGCTCGCCGAGCCATCGTGGCCCGATGGTCAGCCCGGCTGGAGGCTCCACGTGCGGGTCTTCGCACGGTGGAGGCGCTCCGGCCGGTCCTTTCGTTGTGGGTGTGGCGACAGCACGGGACCCTTTCCTTCCGACTGGTGCAGGTGTTATCCGGGCACGGGTGCTTCGGATACTACCTGCACAAGGTCGCGAGGAGGGAATCGAGTCCCGCCTGTCACCACTGCGATTGTGGCGAGGACACGGCGTAGCATACGCTGGAGTTCTGCCCGGCGTGGGCGCACCAGCGTCGTGCCCTCGTCGAGACCATCGGTATGGATCTCTCGCTATCGGCCATAATCCGCTCCATGGCCGATAGCGACAGGAATTGGTGTGCGGTCGCATCCTTCTGCGAGAACGTCATCTCGCAGAAGGAGGCGGCGGAGCGGGCCAGGGAGGAAAGTCTCCTTGCTGACCCGATCCGTCGCTGGCGAGCTGGGCGGCGTCGGCGCGCCGATGCGCGTCTGATGCCCCCCTAGCGATGGCTGAGGGTGGGAGATCGGGGTATTTTTTCTCCCACCCGCACCCTTCCGTGTAGGCGCGGCGTCTCTGGTGCACCCAGACGCCGCCGCAAGTGTTGGTGCCCGCGGGTCGTGGGCAGTCGCTGGGTGGGTCGCTGATGTTGTATCAGGTTCCGGTGGCCCACCCGCTAAGGCGAGGCGACGGTGCACAGGGGGGTTTTAGTCGGTATGCCGGCCGTTCGCTCTAGGCCGGAGAGCCCGACATAACCGTCCCACCTCCCCGAGTGGGACGGTATGCATCAGGAGCATTTCCCCCCTCCCAAAAAAAAAAAAAAAAAAAAAGGTTAGGTTGGGGTGTGGGTCAGAAAACCTCCTCGTGGTACACCCTGGGCAACGTTGGCAATAATGCTCTTCATTATTGCTGGCGGCTAATATTCTGACAACCGGTGCCTTGTGCCGTCGCGTTCGGCACCGGTGGCGGGGGGATGGACGCTAGTCCCATCCCCAGGCCGGAGGCCCTTTCTTTGGGCCCGGCTCTCCCAGTACCGCTCTGTTTTAGAGTGGACATGGGAGAGCCTCTTTGACGGGTTCGGCGTGCACTCACCCTGCCGCTGAACAGACAACGGGGTCCCTTATCGTCACTCTGACGACTCTCCCCCTTTCTTTGTCCCCCCTTTGTGACTTTTTGTCTCTTGTTTTTGGTTTTGTCCCCTTTTTGTTTTGGTTCTGCGTCCATTTTGTTTTGTCCCCTTTTTGTTTTCGTTGTTCCCCCTTTCTTTTGTCTTTTGTCCCCGTTGTCACCGTCTAGAGCAAATCGTAACCCCGTATTGTGCAGTGTCGTGGATCACGTCTCGCGGCTGCTGACGGGAGCGAGGGTCTTGGCTTCACCGCCCGGACTGTGAGGGAGTGGCCCTCTATAAAAACCACCCCGAATCTCAAGTTGCTGCCGCACGGCGAGGAGATGCATGGCTGATGGGTAGTTCAGTCGTTAGTGCGGCCCCCTCAGGGTACCTGCCGTCCCCCTGTTGTATTAGGCTTGCCCGGGTATCGGGATCTCTGCCCGGGTCGACCTTTATTTCTCCCATACTCGTGGGTCGTAATATGGATACCAATTTAAAAAATAAAACGGCATTAGCCACTAATATCAGGTCGCGCACGCCCAGTGTTGCGCGATCAGAAGAAAGCGTCGAAGTTCGGCGGTCGGGTTCGCGCACGCCTAGTACTGCGCGATCGGAGGATGACGTTGAGTTTGTCCCCTCAGATGGCTCCGAAAAGAGCATGAGCACTGCTGGCACATACAGCCCAGTTAGGATTGTCGGCAAGCGTCCGCATCCGGGAGCGGAACGTTCAGGCACGGAATCGTCCTCGTGCGAAGAGAACGTACCGGCACCTAAGATTCCGGTTGCAAAAAGAGGTCGCGGGCGCCCACCTACCCATGGGCGCTACGTAGGAGTGGGCAAAGCTCAAGCTGAATTGGCAGCTGCCAAGAAGAGAACAGAAGAGGAAGAGCGCGCCTCTGAGGAGGAAAAGGTAGTCGCGATGACTTCACGCCGAACCGCTGCTGTTCGGGAAAACTCCTCCCAGTCTTTGGTTCCAGCAGAAGCGGAAGACCAAACTTCGGGCCAACTGAGGGAGCGACTTGATGGCGCCCTGGAAGGAATCCGTCTAGTTTCTAAACTCTCAAAAGGGCTCAAGGGCACGAGTGTAAAAACTCTCAAGGACGCGATGGCCACTGTGAAGGACGTCACGGAGGTACTACTACTTAGAACTACCTCCGAAGAAATAAAAAAGTTGAAAGCAGAGAATGCCCGCCTATCTATGGAAGTGGACGAGATGAGGCGTCTCCTGGAGGAAATGCGTGCCAATCCCAGGACACAAATTCGTGAGAGGGCAGATACGGGCGATTCAGAGTTGGCCTCCTTGCGTCAGGAGCTGGCTGAATTTAGGCGGACCCTATCGGTCATGGAGGGACGAATTCTTCGGCCTCCATTGGCAGCGGACCGCCGGAGTGAACAGCGCACAGCGCAGGTACATCAGAGTCCCCCACCGCCCCCGCCGCAAATAACATCATATGCGGCAAAGGCGGCGACAAAGCGGGTGGCACCAATAAAACAAGGTGCCCCTCAAGTAGTCCCTCCACCAACCCAGATGGAGGGAAAGAAGAAGAGGAGGAAGAGCAAGCCTAAAAGCCAGGCTCCGCCTGTCCCGTCCGCTAACCAGCCCCAGGCGTCGTCCGCTGCCCGAACGGGAGATGGATGGCAGAAGGTCGGCGCTAAGAAAAAGGCGGCAAAGAAGAGGCAGAAGGAAGCGCGTAAGGCGAAAAAGACCAAGAAGCTCCGCACGCCTCGTTCCACAGCAGTGGTGTTAACGCTGCAACCGGCAGCACTGGAACGAGGCACAACATATGCGGAGATAATGAGGAAGGCGCGCTCCGCCATTGATCCCAGTGCACTGGGAATCACGGCGGGTCTGCGGTGCAAAACCACTCAGACCGGAGCCCGCCTCATTGAAGTGCCTGGGGTCGCTAGTGGCAATCAGGCCGATAGCCTCGCGGAAGGCCTCCCCAAAATATTACCGGAGGAGGACGTCAGAGTGTCCAGGCCGCAGAAATGCGCACAGCTGCGTATTGCGGGCCTGGATGATTCAATTACAGTGGAGGAAGTTGTAGCAGCCGTCGCTAGGGTCGGGGAATGTGTTCCTGATCAAGTCCGGTGCGGTGACATTCGCCCGGGCCGCGCCGGCATGGGAACAGCAGTCGTTAGCTGTCCCGTGGCGACGGCTAAGAAATTGGCCGACGGCCGAAGAGTTTTAATAGGTTGGGTGTCGGCGCAGGTCAAGCTCCTTGACCCTCGACCAATGAGATGCTACCGCTGCCTCAGCGGTGGTCATGTTGGGGTAAAATGCACCTCAGAGGTTGACTGCAGCGGACGTTGTTTTTGTTGCGGTCAGTCTGGTCACTTGGCCGGCTCGTGTAGAGCGACGCCGCACTGCATGCTATGTGTGGCGTCAGGAAGGCCGGCTGATCACCAGGCCGGGGGTAGGGGATGCGCCGCACCCAAGTCGAATAGGGGCCAGTCGGCCATAAAGTCGACAAAAGTCGCAAAGGTCGCCGCTTCTGCGGTCGAGGGGGCGGGGATAGTAATGGATACCAATTAATGGATCCATGCCTCCGCCTCCTCCAAAGTAACATAAACCACTGCGCCAGGGCTCAGGATCTTCTCCTCCAGAGCATGGCGCAGTGGTCAATTAACGTCGCCATCGTCGCCGAGCCCTACTTTGTCCCTCCCAGTGATAACTGGGTAGGGGACCTCAGTGACTCGGTGGCGATCATTTCGCTGGCCGCCGCCGGCACCCCGTCCTTCGAAAACATAGTTCGAGGACGGGGCTGCGTCGCAGCACAAATAGGGGAAGCGGTTGTGGTGGGCGGTTACTTCTCACCCAACCGATCTCTCGCCGACTTCGAGGAGTATCTCCTCGAACTTAGCGTCGTCGTCGCTCGCAGCCACCCTCGGCCCGTGCTCGTCGTCGGGGACCTTAATGCCAAATCTTCGGCTTGGGGTTCACCGACCACGGATGCGAGGGGTGAACTGCTTGAGGAGTGGGCCGTTGAAAACGGCCTGCAAGTCCTCAATCGTGGATCAGTGCACACGTGCGTGCGTCAGCGGGGCGGTTCCATCGTGGACGTATCCTTTGCGAGCCCCGCTCTAGCGCGCCGTGTCGTAGGTTGGCGTGTCGTCGAGGGGGTGGAGACGTTGTCGGATCATCGTTACATCCGGTTCGACGTCTCCGCCCAGACCTCCGGCGCGCCCGTTCGAAGATATACGATTGAGGGCGGTCCGCGTTGGGCCTTGTCTAAATTAAATCGGGAGGTCCTCCTGGAGGCCTCCATCGTTCAGGCCTGGGTGCGTTCTCCGGCCGGGCCTGAAAACATCGAGATGGAGGCCGAGTGGTTCCGGGAGGCAATGAGTCAAATTTGCGATGCGGCGATGCCGCGAGTAAGATCTACTCCATCGAGGCGCCGGGTGTACTGGTGGTCGGATTATATCGCGCGGCTACGGTATTCCTGTGTAGCTGCGCGACGCCGGTACATCCGGCTGCGCAGAAGGCGTCGCCGCCCTCCCGACTTCACGGAGAGACAGGCGGAACTCTATGAGGCCTACAGAGCGGCCAAACAATCGTTGAAAGCTGAGATCATGCGGGCCAAACATCAGGCCCACCAGGAGTTTCTAGAGACTCTGGACCGGAATCCCTGGGGGCGTCCATACCTTATGGTAATGTCGAAGCTTCGCCCGTGGGCGCCCCCTTTGACCCAGAGTCTCCGTCCGGAGCTCCTGCGAGAGGTGGTGGCCGCTCTGTTTCCTTCCAGAGCGGAGCACCCTCCTCCGCCTATGGTTCCGCCTTCCGTGGCGTCCAACGCGGACTTTGACGACGACGTTGTTCCCGAAGTGACCCGGGTAGAATTAAGAGCGGCGGTGTCACGACTTCGTGCGAAGAACACCGCCCCAGGACCCGACGGCATTCCAGGCCGTGCGTGGGTCCTGGCCCTTGAGGAGCTCGGGCCCCGACTCAGGGGACTCCTCACATCATGTCTTCGGGAGGGCCAGTTCCCGAGTCAGTGGAAGGTTGGGAAACTGGTCCTCCTTAGGAAGCCGGGGCGTCCGGCGGACAGTCCGTCCGCCTACTGGCCCATTGTTTTGCTGGACGAGGTCGCTAAATTGTTCGAGAGAATTATCGCGGAGCGCCTCGTCCAGCACTTGTCTTCGGTGGGCCCGGATTTGGCGGACAGTCAGCATGGCTTCCGTCGCGGGCGCTCCACCATCAACGCGATTCAGCGTGTGAGGAGTCTGGCGGAGGAAGCAGTTACCCGGGGCGAGGTCGTCTTGGCGGTGTCACTCGACATTGCCAACGCCTTTAATACCTTGCCCTGGAGTTGTATTAGGGAGGCGTTAGTTTACCATTGCGTGCCTCCCTACCTCCGTCGCATAGTCGGGGCTTACTTAAATAATAGATTTATTGTTTATCCGGGTCATGACGATTGGAGTCGGCGAGAGATGTCGTGCGGTGTTCCACAGGGATCGGTTCTGGGTCCGCTCCTGTGGAACATCGGCTACGACTGGGTGCTGCGAGGTGCGCTCCTCCGTGGCGTCGGCGTCATTTGTTACGCCGACGACACCTTAGTCACGGCAAGGGGTAAGTCGCACCGGGCGGCGGCCATGTTGGCGACCGCTGGGGTTGCACAAGTCGTTGGTCGTATCCGGCGGTTGGGCCTGGAGGTGGCTCTTTCTAAGTCCGAGGCCATTTTCTTTCATGGTCCTCGGAACCGGCCACCTCCAGGGGCCCACATTATGGTAGGAGGGGTCCGCATCGGTGTCGGGTCGACTCTCAAGTATCTGGGACTCGTACTCGACAGCCGGTGGGACTTTGCTGCACATTTTCGGGGTTTGGCCCCCAGTCTTCTGGGCGTTGCAGGCGCGTTAGCGCGCCTGCTGCCCAATTTAGGGGGGCCAAATGCCTCCTGCCGGAGGCTCTACGAGGGGGTTGTGCGGTCTAAGGCCCTATACGGAGCACCCGTGTGGGCCAACACCCTGACGGCCAAAAATGTGGCTGCTCTTCGGCGGCCACAACGCGTCATCGCCGTCAGGGCAATTCGAGGTTACCGCACGATTTCCTTCGAGGCAGCGAGCCTCCTTGCCGGATCATCGCCCTGGGACCTAGAGGCCGGGCTCCTGGCGTCGCTATTTCAATGGCGCCAGGAGGCACTGGTACGGGGTGAAGTGCCGTCGCATCGCGATATCGAGGTGCGGCGGCGCGAGCTCCGCGGGGTCCTAGTGGCAGAATGGGAGGAACGACTTGTCAATCCCAGCGCCGGGCACGCCACAATCGTGGCGGTAAGACCCGTACTCAGAGAGTGGCTGGAGAGGCGTCATGGCGCCCTCACGTTTCGTCTGACGCAGGTGCTGACCGGCCACGGTTGTTTCGGTCGGTACCTGTGTCGAATAGGCAAACAGGAGACGCCCGGCTGTCATCACTGCGGCGACTGCCGCGTCGTTGTCGAAGACACGGCGTTGCACACATTGGCGGATTGCCCTGCTTGGGCCACGCAACGCCGTGTCATGCACGCGGCAGTCGGTAGGGTCGTCCTCTCGCTCGAGGCTATGGTTCTGTCCATGGTTTCGAGTGAGAGGTCTTGGAATGCCGTTGCCTCCTTCTGTGAGGAGGTGATGTTAGTGAAGGAGGCGGCGGAGAGGGAGAGGGAACGTTCAATCCCTCTCCCCAACCGCAGAGCCGGGCGCAGGAGGGCGCGAGACGACCTCCAGCCACCTTGAGTAGAAGCCTGCGGGCGGTGGACCCATTGGGGCCGTCCACCGCCCGATCAGCGCAGGTCCGAGTAGGCGGCGTTCGTGTTCCGCGCACGCCTCTCGATGACGGAAGGGGGAACAGGTCCCCCGCTTTACCGTAGGGGACTAGATCCCCCAATCTTTTGTTTCGATGGTTGTGTGGGACCCGCCATGTCCATCGGCGGGTCGAACCTTCGGCGGGGTCGCGATTCGAATGTGAGAGCGATTCGCGCGGCTCCGCCATAAAGGTGTGAGGAACACCGCGGTGGTTTTAGTCGGTTCAGCCCAAATCCATCGTAGGGGCTGGATCCCGACATATCCCCATCGCCCGCCCCAAAACCGGCGATGGGGAATGTGATTGCACATTTCCCCGCGTAAAAAAAAAAAAAAAAAAAAAAAAAAAAAAAAGGTTAGGTTAGGTTGGGGTGTGGGTCCGGCCAGGCCTGAGAACGTTGATATGGAGGCCGAGTGGTTCCGGGAGGCCGTAACGCAAGTTTGTGATGCGGCAATGCCTAGAGTTCCTCTAACTGTAACAGCTAGGCGTCGGGTGTACTGGTGGTCGGATCACATAGCCGACCTGCGCCATTCCTGCGTGGTGGCCAGACGCCAGTACATCCGGCTTCGTAGGCGGCGTCGCCGCCCTCCCGAGTTTGACGCCAGGGAGGCGGAACTGTATGAGGTCTACAGAGCGGCCAAGAAGACCCTGAAGATCTCCATCAAGCGGGCCAAAGATCAGGCCCGCCAAGAGCTGCTGGGGACTCTGGACCATAATCCCTGGGGGCGTCCATACCTTATGGTCAGGGGCAAGCTTCGCCCCTGGGCGCCCCCCTTGTCCCAGAGTCTCCGGCCACAGTTGGTGGAGGAGGTGGTGGCCGCTCTGTTTCCATTACAGGCGGAGCACACTCCTCCGTCGATGGTTCCGCCTTCCATGGCGTCCAGCGCGGACTTTGACGACGACGTGGTTCCCGAAGTGACCCAAGTAGAGTTGCGAGCGGCGGTGTCGAGACTTCGCTCGAAAAACACCGCCCCAGGGCCCGACGGCATTCCAGGCCTTGCGTTGGCCCTGGTCCTGGAGGAGCTCGCGCCCCGACTCAGGGGGCTCCTCAGTGAGTGTTTGCAGCAGGGCCAGTTTCCGCGCCAGTGGAAGGTGGGGAAACTGGTCCTGATCAGGAAGGAGGGGCGCCCGGCGGACTCTCCGTCCGCCTACCGGCCCATTGTGTTGCTGGACGAGGTGGCTAAACTCTTTGAGTTTATTATTGCGGAGCGCCTCGTCCAGCGTCTTTCTTCAGTGGGCCCGGATTTGGCGGAGAACCAGTATGGTTTCCGCCGCGGGCGCTCCACTATAGACGCAGTCATGCGTGTGAGGAGCCTGGCGGAGGATGCGGTGTCCCGGGGCGAGGTCGTCTTCGCGGTGTCTCTAGACATCGCGAATGCCTTCAACACCTTGCCCGGGAGTTGTATCAGGGAGGCACTCGTTTTCCATCGAGTGCCGACCTACCTCCGCCGCATAGTCGGGGCATACCTATCGGAGAGGGTAGTAGTCTACCCGGGTCACGACGGTTGGAGTCGGCGAGAGATGTCGTGCGGTGTTCCACAGGGATCGGTTCTGGGTCCGCTCCTGTGGAACATCGGTTACGACTGGGTGCTGCGAGGTGCGCTCCTCCGTGGCGTCGGCGTCATTTGTTACGCCGACGACACGCTCGTTACTGCGAGGGGTAAGTCGCACCGGGCGGCGGCCATATTGGCGACCGCTGGGGTCGCACAAGTCGTCAATCGTATCCGGCGGTTGGGCCTCGAGGTGGCCCTGTCCAAGTCCGAGGCCGTTTGTTTTCACGGCCCTCGGAACCGGCCACCTCCAGAGGCCCATATTATGGTAGGAGGGGTCCGCATCGGCGTCGAGTCAACCCTAAAGTATTTGGGTCTCTTGCTCGACGGCCGATGGGACTTTACAGCCCACTTTCGACGTTTGGCCCCCATTCTTCGGGGCGCTGCAGGCGCGCTCGCGCGCCTGCTGCCCAACCTTGGGGGGCCAAATACCTCCTGCCGGAGGCTCTACGAAGGGGTCGTGCGGTCCATGGCCCTGTATGGGGCCCCAGTTTGGGCGAACAGCCTGACGGCCCGAAATATTTCGGCGCTTCGTGCGCCACAGCGCGCCATGGCCGTCAGGCTGATAAGAGGATACCGCACGATCTCGTTCGAGGCTGCGAGCCTCCTCGCCGGATCGATGCCATGGGACCTGGAAGCAGCGCTCCTGGCGTCGCTCTATCGTTGGCGCCAGGAGGCGCTAGCTCGGGGCGAAGGACCTTCTATTTCCGCAGTCGAGGCGGCGAGGTCCGAGCTCCGCCAGGTCCTAGTGGCCAATTGGAAGAACGACTTGTGCACCCCAGTGCCGGGCACGCCACGATCGTGGCGGTAAGTCCCGTGTTTGAGGAGTGGCTGGAGAGGCGACATGGCGCCCTCACCTTCCGGCTGACACAGGTTTTGACCGGCCATGGTTGTTTTGGCCGGTTCCTGTGTCGGATAGGCCGGCAAGAGACGCCCGGTTGTCACCACTGCGGCGACTGCCGCGACGTTGTTGAGGACACGGCGCTGCACACATTGGCGGATTGCCCCGCCTGGGCATCGCAGCGCCGTGAGTTGGTCGCGGCAGTCGGATCGGTTGCCCTCTCGCTCCCGGCCGTAGTTCTGTCTATGGTCCGGAGTGAGAGGTCGTGGAACGCCGTCGCCTCCTTTTGTGAGGAAGTCATTTCCATCAAGGAGGCGGCGGAGCGGGAGAGGGAGCGTTTAAACCCTCTCCCCAACCGCAGAGCCGGGCGCCGGAGGGCGCGAGATGACCTCCAGCCACCCTGAGGTTTGACATGGGGGTGGCGGGCTTTGTGGGCCTGCCCGCCATCCGTTCAGCACCAGGTCCGAGAGGCGGCGTGCGTGTTCCCACGCGCGCCTCTGTGTCGAGTCCGTCTCCCCTCTCGGGGGGGGACAGTAGGGAATATTTAGAAGGTACCAGCGGGTAGATCTTTCGTGTAGTGGCCTGCCGTTTCATACGGCGGGCCGTAACCTCGGCGGGGTCGCCACTGCATGTGAAAGTGATTCGCGCGGCCCCGCCGATAGTGGTTTGTCGAGGAACACCGTGGTAGGTTTAGTCGGTATTCCGGGAGATACATTATTATTTTAACATCTTTCTTTTACCCCGGCGAGTCCGACATAACCCCTCCGCCCGCCCCCGCGGAGGGGTATGCGTCATAGCATTCCCCCACGTAAAAAAAAAAAAAAAAAAAAAAAAAAAGGTTAGGTTAGGTTGGGGTGGGGTGTGTGGCCAGAGAGAACCTCCTAGTGTGCCTGACGGTTGCTAGTCCTTTCCACATTTTCCGTGGATGGGAACGGCAGACGTTGGGCCGGTACACCCCGGGCAACACGGGTAATCATGTCCTTTCGGGGGCATTATTACTCGTGGCTAATACTCTGGCACGCGCGTAGGGAACCCGAGGCATTTTGTCTCGGGGTTATCGGCCCGCGAGGGCCGCGTTTTGGGGGTCTCTCCACGTGTTCCTCTGATTAACAGAGGACACGTGGATTTGAGACAGGGGGGGATAGAGGAAGAAAACCTCTTTAAAAAATCACCAGTGGGGGCCGTAAGGCCGGGGCGGTTTATTTTATTTTATTTTATTTACTTTATTTTATTTTTATTTTTATTTTATTTACTTTATTTTATTTTTAGTTTTATTTTATTTTATTTATTTTTACATTATTTGTACTAGTAGCACTAGTAATACACAAGCTCTTGTAGCCGGATACCACATCTGGTATTGATGGATTGTGCGTAGAGTTGAGGGCTGCCAGTAGTCCTGGCATTAGGCGGTGGCACATACGGGAGGGGAAACCTAACCCTGCCTCCGTCTTCACATCGTTACCCGTTGAGTGTCGTTGATCACGTCTAGCGGCTCAACGGGACCGAGGGGCTTGCCTTAGTTGGCCGGCCCGCGAGAAGGAAAACTCAGACCACCCAACAGCGAAGTTGTAAAAACCTCTGGGTACCTGCCGTCCCCCAGCAGTATGTAGGCCTTCCCTCGGAATGAGCGTCACCCGAGGGTCGATTATAAATCGTCTCTACTCGTGGGAATAACATGGAAAATGAAAAAACTAAAACACCCTTAGATGAGGAAGTGAAGAAGAAGGAGGAGCACGGAGTCCCTTTGCGCGACTCCAAAGGGCGCTTCAAGCGCCCTTTACGACCACGTGCCAGCGATGGTGGAAGAATGGGGGCATGCACGCCCACCAGTGCGTGCCCTTCAGAGAGTCGGACATCATTGGCGTCGACGCCGAACGGAAGCCGGAGGAGCTCCGTTAGCCTCGGCGTCGAGTCTGAGTCCGAGGACCTGGACTCCCGGGAACTCAGCGGTCAGGTCTCTAGAACCCGGAAGCGCAGTAGGAGCCGGTCACCAGAGGCGGAGCGCAGCGCACCAGCGATCAAGGTGCCCGCCCCCAGTTCGCCGGTACATGGGTCACGGTCAGTGACCCCGAACCCATTTAGCAGGCGGGAATCGGTCGCCCGCACCCGACAAGAGGGGGAGCGCGCAGCAGAACAATTTGTTGCGCAGCTCCTGGACGAGAACTCAGATGGAGACCTCGTCCAGTCCGCCGCAGACTCTGTGGCCGCTATAATCACGGTGGCCACAAAAAGTCAGAATTTGAAGGGCACGTTCGTCAATGCCCTCAAGAAGGCGGCCTCTCACCTCCAGGAGGTGGTGCAAACGCTCGCGGAGCGCACCACCTCCGACGAGACGAGGCGGTTGCGGGCGGCAAACGACCGCCTGGCAGGGGAGGTGGCTGAGCTCCGTGCTGAGCTCAGCCAAGTTAAGGAGTGTTTGCGGCAGCCGAATGCCGTAGCTCGGCAAGGAGAGGAGCAGCGCTCCCTGCTAACCGACGCGCAGCTGCGCCAGGTCATGTCGTCCGTTGGGACAATGATCAACGTGCGGCTGGGGAGTCTGGAGGCAAGATTACCTCCAGAACCGCGTCGCCGTCCACCACTCGCAGCGGATAACCACGCGCCCGCTGCTAGGGACCCAGTGGTCACGTCGGGCCAGCGGTCCTACGCGACGGCGGCGTCAGCGTCGGCCAGCGTCCCCGCAGGGTCGAGACCTGCGGCCGGGAACAAGGGGACTTCCAAAGCCCCTTCCCAGTCCCAGAGGGACTTCCCGCCATTGAGGCTGACACCTGCGGGCTCAACTCGCGCCCCGGCGCCGAAGGAACGGGCACCAACCAAGGGTGCGCCAAGACTGGTTTCTGTCCTTGGTCCGTCTGCGTCTTCCAATGAGGGCTGGCAGACGGCCGGGGAGAAAATGGAGATTCGGCGTCGGAAGAGGCGCGAACGCAGGAGCGCTGCGAGGGCTGCGGCTGCCGAACGAAAGAAAGAAGAAGTGAAGAAGAGTAAGAAGGCGAAAAAGAAGAGGCCCGGGAAGCTCCGGCCGCCAAGATCGGCCGCCGTGGTCGTAACGGTGTCGCCGGAGGCGGAGGAGCGTGGCCTTTCCTACGCCGCCGTCTTTAAGAAGGCGCGGGAGAGCGTCGGTGTGGCGGACTTAGGCCCCACCGGCATCAAGACCCGCCTTGCCCAAACGGGAGCTCGTATTCTCGAGTTCCCCGGTGCGGAGGGCGCAAAGACGGCGGACACAATCGCGGAAAGGCTGCGAGGGTTGTTCGGGGCGGAGGAAGGCGTAAAGATCGCCAGGCCCGTGAAGTGCGTGGAATTCCGTGTCACTGGCCTGGACGATTCTATCACGCCTGACGATGTCCGGGAGGCCATCCAGGCTAAAACTGGATGCAGCTTGGACAACATCAAGGTTGGCGCCATCCGCCCCGGTCCTGGCGGTGTCGGAGCCGTGGTAGCGCAGTGCCCCGTCGCAGCGGCCAACACTTTGGTTGCTGCAGGAAGGCTCCTCGTGGGCTGGAGTTCCGCCAAGGTCTCTTTGTTGGCGGCCAGGCCTGCGAGGTGCCATAAATGCATGGCCGAGGGGCACGTGCGCGCCACATGCAGAAGTGGCTTCGACTGCAGCGGACTATGCTTCCGCTGCGGCCAGCCGGGGCACAAGGCGACGGATTGTTCCGCCGCCCCCCATTGCCCCGCGTGTGCGGCGGGTAAATTGCCCGCCAATCATATTATGGGGCGAAGGGGATGCAACCCTCCCCGGGCTTCCAAGCCCAAGAACGTCGCGGGTAGCCCATCGACCCAGGCTACCCCCGTCGTCCTCGCCGCTCTTTCACCGTCGCGGATGGAGGAGGATGTGGTTGCAGGTACGTCGGCCCAATAATGGACCACGACTGCACCCATCTCCTCCAGGCGAATCTCAACCACTGCGCGGGTGCGCAGGATCTCTTCCTGCAATCCATGGCGCAGTGGTCGATTGGTGTGGCCGTAGCCGCGGAGCCCTATTATGTTCCTCCCCGCCCAAACTGGGTGGGTGACCGGGACGGCTCCGTGGCAGTCATCAGCTCCACGGCCCCGCGTTCCCCGCCCTTGTCGCTCAAAGATAGGGGCTCGGGATACGTGGCGGCTGAATGGGGGGGATTACTCGTTTTCGGGGTGTACTTCTCCCCCAATCGGAGTCTGGCTGATTTCGAGGTCTTCCTCACATCCTTGGAGACCTCGATACGGCGTTTGGCATCAGGCCGCGTCCTGGTGATGGGGGACTTCAACGCAAAGTCCGGAGCGTGGGGGTCTCCCAGAACGGACGCCCGCGGTAGAGCGGTGGAAGAGTGGGCGAATTCGGTGGGCCTCTGTCTGCTCAACAGAGGCACCACCGACACTTGTGTTCGGCAGCAGGGCGGGTCGATAGTGGACCTCTCGTTCGCTAGCCCTGCTGTCGCGAACAACGTAAGGAACTGGCGAGTCCTAGAGGAGGTCGAGACTCTCTCGGATCATCGCTATATCCGAGCAGAGATCTCCCGGAATCCTCAGGACCCAGTTAGGGGTCACATGGCGGACAGAGCTCCCCGGTCTCAGCGGTGGGCTGTGGGTCGTTTGAACCGGGACCTATTAGAGGAGGCAGCCATAGTGCAGTCGTGGCTGTCCCCAGTGCCTCCTGATGAGGGGGTTGATGCTGCGGCGGGTCGCATTCGTGTTGCACTTACGCAGGTGTGCGATGCGGCCATGCCGCGCGTCCGACGTCGGCCTCCTAGGAAGGAGGTCTACTGGTGGTCCCGGGAGTTGGTGGACCTCCGCGAGGCCTGCATTCGCGCCCGGAGGTCCTACACCCGCAGCCGGCGGCAACGCCGCGATGATAACGGGGAGGGCCAGCTGTACGAAGAGTACCAAGCAGCGCGTGACGCTTTAAAGCTGGCCATCTGTCGCGCCAAGGAGCAGTCGCGGCAGGAGATGCTGGAGGGACTCGATCGTGACCCCTGGGGTCGGCCATACCGCGCGGCGCTGAGCAAGCTCCGCGCGACGGGCCCCCCTCTTACCGAGTCCCTTCAGCCTAGCTTCCTCACCGAAGTGGTCGAGGGCCTATTCCCGCCACAGGCGGAGCACACGCCCCCGGCGATGGCCGCAGAGGCCGAAGTCCGGGAGGCCGACGAAGACGGTGTGGTTCCGCCTGTCACGGAGGCGGAGATGGGGGCGGCCGTTCTGCGCATTCGCTCGAAGCGGACCGCCCCCGGGCCGGACGGAATTCCGGCCCGAGTGTTGGCCCTTGCCCTTGACCACATGGGCGACCGCCTCAGGGAACTGTTTGACGCGTGTCTGTCGTCGGGGAGGTTCCCTGAGTGCTGGAAGGTGGGGAAGCTGGTGCTCCTGCCAAAACCGGGGAGAGCCCTGGACTCGGTCACGGCCTACAGGCCTATCGTACTGCTGGACGAGGCGGGGAAGTTGCTGGAGAGGATTCTCGCTGCCCGCATCGTCCGGCACCTCGAGGAGGTGGGGCCCGATCTGTCGGACGCCCAGTTTGGTTTCCGCGCCGGGCGTTCGACGATCGACGCCATTCTGGCCCTGAGGGCCGCGACCGAGGAAGCCGTCAGGGGAGGCGGCGTACTGTTGGCGGTGTCCTTAGACATCGCCAACGCATTTAATACTCTGCCATTCGGCAGCATCAGAGAGGCACTCCGATTCCATGGGGTGCCCGCATACCTGAGGCTGCTGATGGCAGACTATTTGGAGCGGAGGTTTGTGTTGTGCGAGGACCGAGCAGGCGACGAAGTGCGCAGGGCGATATCGCGCGGTGTTCCACAGGGGTCCGTCCTTGGCCCTCTCCTGTGGAACATCGGCTATGACTGGGCCCTGCGCGGAGTCTTGCCCCCCGGGCTGGGCGTATTCTGTTACGCTGACGACACGTTGGTAGCAGCCCGGGGACGCAACTTTGAGGAGGCGGCTCGCCTGGCCACCACGGGGGTCTCTCAGGTGGTCGGGCGAATCGAGGCGCTGGGGCTTAAGGTGGCCCTCAACAAGACGGAGGCCCTGTTGTTCCATGGGCCCCGTCGCGGGCCGCCTGCCGGCGCCTCGATCACCGTCGGCTCGGTCCTCGTACCGGTTCAGGCCCAGATGAGATATCTGGGCCTGGTGTTGGATGGGCGATGGCTCTTCGACGAGCACTTCCGCCAGCTTGAGCCGAAGCTGGACGGCGCGGCGTCCGCCCTGGGCCGATTATTGCCCAACCTGGGCGGACCCAGTTTGGCGTGCCGGAGGCTCTACACGGGGGTAGTCCGGTCGATGGCGCTGTACGGCGCACCGGTGTGGGCGGGGTCCCTGACCGCCCAGAACCGCGCGCGGTTATGCCGACCGCAGCGCACTTTGGCGGTCAGGGCAATACGCGGGTACCGCACCATGTCCGCAGACGCGGCATGCGCGCTGGCCGGTACACCCCCGTGGGATTTAGAGGCGGAAGTGCTCGCCGACGTTTATCGGCGAACGGCCGAATTTCGAGCAGGCGGAGGCGGTCGCCCTCTGCTCGAGCAGGTGCGCGAGTGGCGCGAGGCCGCTCGCCGAGCCATCGTGGCCCGATGGTCAGCCCGGCTGGAGGCTCCACGTGCGGGTCTTCGCACGGTGGAGGCGCTCCGGCCGGTCCTTTCGTTGTGGGTGTGGCGACAGCACGGGACCCTTTCCTTCCGACTGGTGCAGGTGTTATCCGGGCACGGGTGCTTCGGATACTACCTGCACAAGGTCGCGAGGAGGGAATCGAGTCCCGCCTGTCACCACTGCGATTGTGGCGAGGACACGGCGCAGCATACGCTGGAGTTCTGCCCGGCGTGGGCGCACCAGCGTCGTGCCCTCGTCGAGACCATCGGTATGGATCTCTCGCTATCGGCCATAATCCGCTCCATGGCCGATAGCGACAGGAATTGGTGTGCGGTCGCATCCTTCTGCGAGAACGTCATCTCGCAGAAGGAGGCGGCGGAGCGGGCCAGGGAGGAAAGTCTCCTTGCTGACCCGATCCGTCGCTGGCGAGCTGGGCGGCGTCGGCGCGCCGATGCGCGTCTGATGCCCCCCTAGCGATGGCTGAGGGTGGGAGATCGGGGTATTTTTTCTCCCACCCGCACCCTTCCGTGTAGGCGCGGCGTCTCTGGTGCACCCAGACGCCGCCGCAAGTGTTGGTGCCCGCGGGTCGTGGGCAGTCGCTGGGTGGGTCGCTGATGTTGTATCAGGTTCCGGTGGCCCACCCGCTAAGGCGAGGCGACGGTGCACAGGGGGGTTTTAGTCGGTATGCCGGCCGTTCGCTCTAGGCCGGAGAGCCCGACATAACCGTCCCACCTCCCCGAGTGGGACGGTATGCATCAGGAGCATTTCCCCCCTCCCAAAAAAAAAAAAAAAAAAAGGTTAGGTTAGGTTAGGTTAGGTTAGGTTAGGTTAGGTTGGGTTGGGGTGTGGGTCAGAAAACCTCCTCGTGGTACACCCTGGGCAACGTTGGCAATAATGCTCTTCATTATTGCTGGCGGCTAATATTCTGACAACCGGTGCCTTGTGCCGTCGCGTTCGGCACCGGTGGCGGGGGGATGGACGCTAGTCCCATCCCCAGGCCGGAGGCCCAATCTTTGGGCCCGGCTCTCCCAGTACCGCTCTGTTTTAGAGTGGACATGGGAGAGCCTCTTTGACGGGTTCGGCGTGCACTCACCCTGCCGCTGAACAGACAACGGGGTCCCTTCTCGTCGCTCTGACGACTCTCCCCCACTTTTCGTTTCCCCTTTTATTTTTGTCTTTTATTTTTGGTTTGTCCCTTTTTGTTTTTTGTTCCTTTTGGTTCTGCGTCCATTTTGTTTTTGTCCCCTTTTGTTTTGTTGTTCCCCCTTTTCTTTTGTCTTTTGTCCCCGTTGTCACCGTCTGGAGCAAATCGTAACCCCGTATTGTGCAGTGTCGTGGATCACGTCTCGCGGCTGCTGACGGGAGCGAGGGTCTTGGCTTCACCGCCCGGACTGCGAGGGAGTGGCCCTCTATAAAAACCACCCCGAATCTCAAGTTGCTGCCGCACGGCGAGGAGATGCATGGCTGATGGGTAGTTCAGTCGTTAGTGCGGCCCCTCAGGGTACCTGCCGTCCCCCTGTAGTATTAGGCTTGCCCGGGTATCGGGATCTCTGCCCGGGTCGACGTTTATTTCTCCCGCACTCGTGGGTCGTATTATGGAACCAATAAAATCTATTTTAAAAAAAAAGTCGTTGAGGGAGAGTAGGTCGCGCACGCCCAGTACTGCGCGTTCCGAAGAGGATGAGGATGAGTACGTGCCGTCTGAGCACGAGAGTGACGTTGTGGAGTTAACTTCGGAGGCTACTCCGGAGAAAGCTCCACGGAAGCGGTTGCGGTCTGCGCAGCCATCGGAGTCGGACGGCTCAAGTGACGACGCGGTGTCGGCTGCGAAAGTGCCAACAGCACGACGTGGACGTGGTCGTCCGCCCACCCACGGCAGATACGTGGGTCTGGGCAAGGCCAAGGCCGAACTTGCTGCTGCGTTGCAGAAGGCCGAAGCTGAGGAGCGCACGTCCGAGGAGGACAGCGTAATTGCTGAGGCAGCGCGGCGAGTTGCGGCGGCTCGGAAGCAGCAGGTCGTGGAGCCGGATGCGGAGGACTTGCCGGTAACACAATTAAAGACCCGGCTGGAAGACGCCTTGGAGGCGATCCGTTTGGTCTCCAAAAAGTCAAAGGGTCTTAAAGGCACGTGCCAGAAGACCCTTAAAGAGTCGATGGAGGCCATCCGGGAGATTGCGGAGGCCGTATTCAGCCGCACAGCCAGCGAGGAGGTCCAAAAACTGCAGGCCGAAAATGTCAGATTAGCGCAGGAGGTTGCCGAGCTCAAGTTACGACAGGAGCAGTTTGAGAAGCGGCAGGACCAAAACACTAACAGGAAGGAGTCGGAGCTCGTGGCTCTGGTCCGGCAAGAGCTTGGCGAATTTCGCGCCAAGCTTTCGGTTATGGAGGGCCGGCTGCTGCGCCCTCCTCTAGCAGCAGACAGACTCAGAGAGCCTGTCCTGCCTGCTCCTCCGAAGCCCGCGCCGCCAACATATGCGGCTAAAGCAAGGGCTTCGCGGCCCCCCGCGGCTGCTCCATCGGCCGGCACCACAAATTTGGCAAGCCCAAAGGGCAGAAAAAAGACGAAGGCGAAGCGCGCACCCGCAGCTGCCCAGGAACGCCCTGCGGCTCCGAGCAAACAACCAGTCACGATCGCACGCCAAGCCGACGACTGGGAAGTCGTCGGCCAGAAGAAACAGGCAGCGAAAATGAAGAAGAAGGCGGCTAAGAAGGCCAGGCAGGCGGCCAAAAAGACGGCGAGGAAGCTCCAGGCCCCTCGCTCCACTGCAGTTGTGTTAACACTGCAGCCGGCTGCCATCGAGCGAGGGACCACTTACGCGGAGCTCCTCAGGAAGGCGCGGACGGCGATCGACCCCGGCAAGTTGGGGATAACGGCGGGCTTGCGGTGCCGGACTACACAGACCGGCGCCCGCCTTATTGAGGTGCCGGGAGTCGCAAGCGGCGACCAGGCGGACCGCCTGGCGGAAAGTCTCCGCCAGGTTTTAGAGCCAGAAGAGGTCCGCGTCTCCAGGCCCCAAAAGTGCGTTGATATGCGCATCACGGGCCTGGATGACTCTGTATCAAAAGAAGAGGTCGTCGCTGCCGTCGCCAGGACCGGTGCATGCCCTGCAGAGCAAATTAAGTGCGGGGATATTAAGCAGGGCCGTTCCGGTATGGGGACGGCCATTATTGGCTGTCCGGTCGCCGTTGCCAGGAAACTGGCCGATGGCCGGCGTCTTTTGGTGGGGTGGGTTTCGGCGCAAATTAAAGCGCTGGAGCCCAGGCTCGCCCGATGCTACCGCTGCCTGTCCAGCGGCCACGTAGGCGTCATGTGCCCCTCGCGGGTTGACTGCACCGGCCGCTGTTTCCGTTGCGGTCAGCCCGGTCACGTGGCCGCAACGTGCGAGGCCACGCCGCACTGTGTTTTGTGTGCGGCGGCGGGCAAACCAGCGGAGCACCGGGCGGGTGGCAAGGGGTGCGCCGCCACCAATAAAAGACTGCCGCCACGGTCGCCTGCCTCGGCGTCGGTAGCAGCCAAGGTCGCCGCTTCTGCGGTCGGAGGGGCGGAGGCCAGTATGGAGACGTAATGTCTCCACGCTTCCGTCTCCTCCAGAGTAATTTAAACCACTGCGCCAGAGCTCAGGACCTTCTCCTCCAGAGCATGGCGCAGTGGTCAATTCATGTCGCCGTCGTAGCCGAGCCCTATTTTGTCCCTCCCAGGGCTGACTGGGTAGGGGACCTCGATGGCTCGGTGGCGTTAATTTCGCCGGCCGCCGCCGGCACCCCGTCCTTCGAGAACATCGTCCGAGGACGGGGCTGCGTCGCAGCACTCGTAGGAGAAGCGGTTGTGGTGGGCGGCTACTTCTCACCCAACCGACCTCTCGCCGACTTCGAGGAGTATCTCCTCGAACTGAACGTCGTCGTCGCTCGAAGCCACCCTCGGCCCGTGCTCTTCGTCGGGGACCTCAATGCCAAATCCTCGGCTTGGGGTTCCGCGACCACGGACGCGAGGGGTGAATTGCTCGAGGAGTGGGCCGTAGAAAACGGCCTGCTAGTCCTCAATCGTGGGTCAGTGCACACGTGCGTGCGTCAGCGGGGTGGGTCAGTTATTGATGTCTCTTTTGCTAGCCCCGCACTAGCACGCCGTGTCCAAGGCTGGCGCGTCGTTGAGGGGGTGGAGACGTTGTCGGACCATCGTTATATACGGTTCGACGTCTCCGCCCAGACCTCCGACCCCCCAGCCCCGAGGGCCCTGATTGGGGGCGGTCCGCGTTGGGCTTTAAAGAAGCTAAATCGGGAGGTCCTCCTGGAAGCCTCCATTGTTCAGGCCTGGGCGCCAGCACCGGCCAGGCCTGACAACGTCGATACGGAGGCTGAGTGGTTCCGGGAGGCCATAACGCAAGTTTGCGATGCGGCGATGCCTAGAGTACCTTTAAATATTCCAGCTAGGCGTCGGGTGTACTGGTGGTCGGATCATATAGGCGACCTGCGCCATGCGTGCGTAGCGGCCAGACGCCAGTACATCCGGCTTCGAAGGAGGCGTCGCCGCCCTCCCGATTTTGACGTCAGGGAGGCGGAATTGTACGAGGCCTACAGAGCGGCCAAGAAAGCTCTTAAGTTAGCCATCAAGCGGGCCAAGGATCAGGCCCGCCAAGAGCTGCTGGGGACTCTGGACCGTAATCCCTGGGGGCGTCCATACCTAATGGTCAGGGGCAAGCTTCGCCCCTGGGCGCCCCCCTTGTCCCAGAGTCTCCGGCCACAGTTGGTTGAGGAGGTGGTGGCCGCTCTGTTTCCCTCACGGGCGGAGCACGCTCCTCCGCCGATGGTTCCGCCTTCCATGGCGTCCAGCGCGGACTTTGACGACGACGTGGTTCCCGAAGTGACCCAAGTAGAGTTGCGAGCGGCGGTGTCGAGACTTCGCTCGAAAAACACCGCCCCAGGGCCCGACGGCATTCCAGGCCTTGCGTTGGCCCTGGTCCTGGAGGAGCTCGCGCCCCGACTCAGGGGGCTCCTCAGTGAGTGTCTTCAGCGGGGCCAGTTTCCGCGCCAGTGGAAGGTGGGGAAACTGGTCCTGATCAGGAAGGAGGGGCGCCCGGCGGACTCTCCGTCCGCCTACCGGCCCATTGTGTTGCTGGACGAGGTGGCTAAACTCTTCGAGTTTATTATTGCGGAGCGCCTCGTCCAGCGTCTTTCTTCAGTGGGCCCGGATCTGGCGGAGAACCAGTATGGTTTCCGCCGCGGGCGCTCCACTATTGACGCAGTCATGCGAGTGAGGAGCCTAGCGGAGGATGCGGTGTCCCGGGGCGAGGTCGTCTTCGCGGTGTCTCTTGACATCGCGAATGCCTTTAACACCTTGCCCTGGAGTTGCATTAGGGAGGCACTCATTTTTCATCGAGTGCCGACCTACCTCCGCCGCATTGTCGGGGCATACTTATCAGAGAGGGTAGTAGTCTACCCGGGTCACGACGGTTGGAGTCGGCGAGAGATGTCGTGCGGTGTTCCACAGGGATCGGTTCTGGGTCCGCTCCTGTGGAACATCGGTTACGACTGGGTGCTGCGAGGTGCGCTCCTCCGTGGCGTCGGCGTCATTTGTTACGCCGACGACACCCTTGTCACGGCGAGGGGTAAGTCGCACCGGGCGGCGGCCATACTGGCGACCGCTGGGGTCGCACAAGTCGTCAATCGTATCCGGCGGTTGGGCCTCGAGGTGGCCTTGTCCAAATCCGAGGCCGTTTGTTTTCACGGCCCTCGGAACCGGCCACCTCCAGAGGCCCATATCATGGTGGGAGGGGTCCGCATCGGCGTCGAGTCAACCCTAAAGTATTTAGGTCTCTTGCTCGACGGCCGGTGGGACTTTACAGCCCATTTTCGACGTTTGGCCCCCATTCTTCGGGGCGCTGCAGGCGCGCTCGCGCGTCTGCTGCCCAACCTCGGGGGGCCAAATACCTCCTGCCGGAGGCTCTACGAGGGGGTCGTGCGGTCCATGGCCCTGTATGGGGCCCCAGTTTGGGCGGATAACCTGACGGCCCGTAACATTTCGGCGCTTCGTGCACCACAGCGCGCCATGGCCGTCAGGTTAATAAGAGGATACCGCACGATCTCGTTCGAGGCTGCGAGCCTCCTCGCCGGATCGATGCCATGGGACCTGGAAGCAGCGCTCCTGGCGTCGCTCTATCGTTGGCGCCAGGAGGCGCTAGCTCGGGGCGAAGGACCTTCTCTTTCCGCTGTCGAGGCGGCGAGGTCCGAGCTCCGCCGGGTCCTAGTGGCCAATTGGAAGGAACGACTTGTGCACCCCAGTGCCGGGCACGCCACGATCGTGGCGGTAAGTCCCGTGTTTGAGGAGTGGCTGGAGAGGCGGCATGGCGCCCTCACCTTCCGGCTGACACAGGTTTTGACCGGCCATGGTTGTTTTGGCCGGTTCCTGTGTCGCATAGGCCGGCAAGAGACGCCCGGTTGTCACCACTGCGGCGACTGCCGCGACGTTGTTGAGGACACGGCGCTGCACACATTGGCGGTTTGCCCCGCCTGGGCATCGCAGCGCCGTGAATTGATCGCGGCAGTCGGATCGGTTGCCCTCTCGCTCCCGGCCGTAGTTCTATCTATGGTCCGGAGTGAGAGGTCGTGGAACGCCGTCGCCTCCTTCTGTGAGGAAGTAATTTCCATCAAGGAGGCGGCGGAGCGGGAGAGGGAGCGTTTAAACCCTCTCCCCAACCGCAGAGCCGGGCGCCGGAGGGCGCGAGACGACCTCCAGCCACCGTGAGGTTTGACCTGGGGGTGGCGGGCTTTGTGGGCCTGCCCGCCATCCGTTCAGCACCAGGTCCGAGAGGCGGCGTGCGTGTTCCCACGCGCGCCTCTATGTCGAGTCCGTCTCCCCTCTAGGGGGGAGACAGTAGGGAATATGTAGAGGTACCAGCGGGTAGATCTTTCGTGTAGTGGCCTGCCGTTTCATACGGCGGGCCGTAACCTCGGCGGGGTCGCGACTGCATGTGAAAGTGATTCGCGCGGCCCCGTCGACAGTGGTTTGTCGAGGAACACCGTGGTAGGTTTAGTCGGTATTCCGGGAGGTTCATTTTATCGTTTAACATCTTTCATTTACCCCGGCGAGTCCGACATAACCCCTCCGCCCGCCCCCGCGGAGGGGTATGCGTCATAGCATTCCCCCACGTAAAAAAAAAAAAAAAAAAAAAAAAAAAAAAAAAGGTTAGGTTGGGTTAGGTTGGGGTGTGTGGCCAGAGAGAACCTCCTAGTGTGCCTGACGGTTGCTAGTCCTTTCCACATTTTCCGTGGATTGGAACGGCAGACGTTGGGCCGGTACACCCCGGGCAACACGGGTAATCATGTCCTTTCGGGGGCATTATTACTCGTGGCTAATACTCTGGCACGCGCGTAGGGAACCCGAGGCATCTTGTCTCGGGGTTATCGGCCCGCGAGGGCCGCGTTTGGGGGTCTCTCCACGTGTTCCTCTGATTAGCAGAGGACACGTGGATTTGAGACGGGGGGGATAGAGGAAGAAAACCTCTTTAAAAAATCACCAGTGGGGGCCGTAAGGCCGGGGCGGGGTGCGTAGGCGTCCTGCCCAGTCGGGCAGTTTTGGGGCGGGTGGATCGGTCCAGTATGGACCCCCATCCGGCCCAATACGGGGGGGGGATAGAGGAAGAAAACCTCTTTAAAAAATCACCAGTGGGGACCGTAAGGCTGGAGCGGGTTGCTTTGGCGTCCTGCCCAGTCGGGCGGTTTTGGGGCGGGTGGATCGGTCCAGCATGGGCCCCCATCCGGCCCAACACGGGGGGATAGAGGAAGAAAACCTCTCTAAAAAATTACTAGTGGGGCCGTCAGGCCGAGGTGGGAACCATGGGTTTCCTGCCCAGGCGGGCGCTCTTGGGGCGGGTGGATCGGTCCAGCATGGACCCCCATCCGGCCCAACCCGTAATCCAGAACTGACAGGACCGGGGGCCTTCGGGCTGCGAGGAAGAAAACCTCTATAAAAATAACCCAAAGCTTAAGCTTTTGTGGCCCGGCGAGGGGCTGTATGGCTGGGGGGAACCCAGCCATTAGGGCCACCCAAACAAAAAATTATGAAGATGTCTGGTAAAGGTTTAGAACTACCCCAGGAGGGTACCGGGTGCGCCGCACCCGGAGAATCCCTCACGGAGCCTTCCGGCTCCGTCTGCCCCTCGTATTCTGGGGGGGGCAACCAACATCACAGTGCCGTGCCTCGCGATACTTCAGGCACCAAAACCCCTGCGAAGGGAAGAAAGGGGAAGGTTGGGGGGGTTATGCCCCCACCGACAGTTGGGGATAGGGTCCCGGCCGTGCCAAGGACACGGTCGAGGTGTCGGTTGGCGGCGCAGACTCGCAGCGACTCCGTGTCGAGTGCGTTCAGCGCCGGCACCGGCACTGATATGGACGTCGAGTCGCGGGCGGGCTCTGGCTCGGAGACCAGTCGGCCTCAGAGCCGGTGCTCGTCGGGGGCTCGACGGGAGAGGGAGGAGGGGAGGGATAGCCCTGCTTCCCTCACCCTCAAGTTTGGTGTAGAACCCGGCGCTTCCGCGAAGCGCCGGAAGACGTCGCACCACGTATCCGATTCTGGCTCGGACACGGAGGTGGAGGTAGTTAAGGGGACGCCCTGCGGTGGAAGGGCTGGTTCCCCAATGCCGCCTCCCTCCGCGAGGAGGCTCCTCGGGCAGCCTTTGCCTGCCCGTCAAGACTTCCTGAAGAGGGCTGGGGTCCCGGATGTGACCCTCTCTGGAGGGGACTCGGTTGCCGACCTCAGGCAACGGTTCGAGGCTGGCGCCGAGACCGTCCTGAGGGTGGCGGCCCGGTCCGGCAACCTAAAGGGAGGGTTCGTCCGGGACCTAAAGAATGCGACGGAAGATATGCGGGAGGCATTCTTCCAGATATGGGGGCAGACCTCTTCTGATCTCCAGAGGCGCTGGAGGTCGGAGAATGAGGGGCTGCATAGGCAGCTGGCGGAGCTCCGGGCGGAGGTAGCGGCCATGAAGGCGGCCGCTGCCACTGCTGCACGGGCCGTCGCCGCAAAGGTGCCCTCGGCCGCCGCCAGGGCGCCTGCCAGGGGGCCGCGGGAGGAGTTCCCGCCCCTCCCGCGGCGCACAGCGCAGCCAGTCACTCCCGCGGAGGACCGGCGTCCCGCCTGGGCGGAAGAGCTGATGCGGGCCACGGTGGCTCAGGCACGCAATGTCGTGGAGGCGTGCCTGGCCAACTATGGCCTCGCGCCCGTGCCGACCCCGGGCCCTCCGCTTGGGGGCCGCCCCCGAATGGTCGGGGGAGCGCCGGCAGGCCCCGCGCCCTCCGGCCAACCGGTGGCACGGCAGATATCTGCCCCCACACCGTCACCGTCGGCTTCCTCTTCCAAGGGGAAAGGGAAAGGGAGGGGCAAGGGGAGGGCGGTGGCCACTGTGGTGCCACCGCACCCTGCCCCACAGCTCCAACCCGCCCCGGTGGCCTCTACCTCGGCTGAACAGCCGTGGACGGAGGTCACCAAGAGGAAGAGGAGGAAGAAGAAGAAGGCCTCCCGGGCGCCCCCGGTCGCCAGTAAAAAGAAGGGCCCCCGCCCGGCCGACCTGCGGCCCCCGCGCTCCACCGCCGTTGTGGTGGAGCTGACGGAGGAGGGGCTCCGGCAAGGCGTTAACTATGCGAGCGTCCTCCGGCGGGCCACTCAGGCTATGCAAGGCAATCTCGCCGAGATGGGCCTTGCCGGAGGCGTCTTATTTAAGGTCGCCGCCACTGGGGCCAGGATATTAGAGGTCCCAGGTGCCACCTCCGGCGACAAAGCGGATAGGGTGGCCGCAACAATTCGGTCCCTATTTACGCCTGAGGAGGTCAGGGTCTCCCGCCCGGTGAAGTCCGCAGAAATGCGAGTAACCGGGCTGGACGACTCGGCCTCGTCCGAGGATGTCGCCGCTGCGGTGGCACAAGCCGGAGCCTGCCCTCAGGCCCAGGTAAAGGTGGGAGAGTTGCGCCGCGGCGAAAGTGGTCTGTGCACAGTGATGGTGCGCTGCCCCATCGCCGCGGCGAAGAAGGTGGCGGCCGGCCGTTTGCTGGTCGGGATGGTCTCGGCTCAGGTTAACCTTCTGGAGCCGAGGCCTAGGCGGTGCTACCGCTGCCTCGAACCGGGGCATGTGAGGCAGCAATGCACCGCTGAAACTGACCGCAGCGACCTTTGCTACCGCTGCGGCCAGCCCGGCCACAAGGCCGCCGCCTGCTCCGCTGCAAAATCTTCCTGCAGCATCTGTTCGGCTGCAGGAAGGCCAGCGGAGCACCGGATGGGGAGCAAGTCTTGCTCCCCTCCAAAAAGACGCAGGGCCAGAGGGGCGGTCGCCGGGACTCCGGCCGCCCCGGCCCCTCCCCAAGCAGGGAGCAGTGGGACGGCGATGGACACCTAATTAATTATGGCCCATCGCCTCCTACAGGCGAACGTTGGCCGCTCCGCCAGGGCGCAGGATATCTTGCTGCAGCACATGGCGGAGTGGTCAATAGACATCGCCGTGGTCGCCGAGCCTTACTGCGTCCCCAGCCGTCACAACTGGTTTGGGGACCTCGGGGGCTTGGCGGCCATCGTTTCGTCTGGTCCCTCGCTCCTGGTGATGACAGACAGGGGCGAGGGGTATATATGTGTTGATTGGGAGGGAACCGTCCTGATCGGGGTGTATTTCTCTCCGAACCGGCGCCTCGCCGAGTTTGAGCGATTTTTGGGCGCGGTGGGGGCCGTGATTAATCGGTACCCATCGCGTCCGGTCGTGGTGGCGGGGGACTTTAATGCCAAATCAATGGCTTGGGGATCCCCTGTCACCGACGCTCGCGGCGACGCGCTGGAGGAGTGGGCGATTGCGACCGGCCTCGTCGTTCTTAATCGGGGGTCGGTCGCCACATGCGTGCGCTGGCAGGGCGAGTCCATTGTGGACATCTCGTTCGCAAGCCCTGCCGTAGCGCGCCGCGTCCGGGACTGGCAAGTGCTGGTCGAGGCGGAGTCTCTGTCGGACCACCGTTACGTGCGGTTCGACATCTCCGCCTCGCCGGCGATCCCGGACGATCGCCCGAGGAGAGTGCACACCCCGTCGTCCCCACGATGGGCGTTGAAACGTCTCGATGCAGACGTGCTGGTGGAAGCCTCCATCGTGCAGGCCTGGACCCCGATGGTCGAAGGGCCTGTGGAGGTTGAGCAAGAAGCGGAGTGGTTCCGGGGCGCGATGACGCAGATTTGCGACGCGTCAATGCCCCGGGCCAGTGCTCAGCCTCCGAGGCGTCAGGTGTACTGGTGGTCTGACGACATCAGCCGGAAACGCACCGCGTGCATTGCGGCGCGTCGCCAGTACACTAGGTACCGCCGACGCAGGCGGTACCGTGACCCGACCGTGGAGGCACGGCTGCGGGACGCGTACAAACAGCGGAGGTACGCCCTGCAGTCCGCCATCAGCGAGGCCAAAACCCAAAGATGGGAAGAGTTCCTGGGGACTCTCGAGGCAGATCCGTGGGGCCGGCCGTACAAGACGGTCAGGGGCAAGTTGCGCCCCTGGGCCCCGCCGGTCACCGAGAGTCTCCAGCCTCGGCAATTGGAGGGTGTGATTTCCGCTCTCTTTCCTTCGAGGGCGGAGCACACGCCTCCCGTAATGGCGCCGCCCGAAATTGAGGAGGGCGGTGCCGATGCCGGGGTGCCAGAAGTTACGATGGCGGAGCTCGGCGCGGCAATAGTGCGGCTTCGGGGCAAAAACACCGCCCCGGGGCCGGACGGAATTCCTGGCCGCGCCTGGGTTTTGGCCTTTGACGCCCTAGGGGACCGGCTCCTCAGGCTGTTCAGCGCCTGTTTGGAGTCGGGACGGTTCCCTTCCATGTGGAAGACGGGCAAGCTGGTCCTCCTGAGAAAGGAGGGCCGCCCCGCGGATTCTCCCTCCGCGTACCGCCCCATAGTGCTGTTGGATGAGGTGGGCAAGCTCTTTGAGCGCGTAGTGGTTGCCCGCCTCTCCAAGCACCTGGTGCGGGTGGGCCCCGACTTATCCGAACGCCAGTTCGGATTCCGGGAGGGCCGATCGACGATTGACGCGATCAGTAGCGTCAAGGCCCTCTCGGAAGAGACGGTCGCCTCGCGCGGGGTGGTATTGGCGGTGTCCTTGGACATCGCCAACGCTTTTAACACCCTGCCGTGGGCGACTATTAGGGAGGCGCTCCGATTTCATGGGGTGCCTCCCTATCTACGCCGAATAGTCGGGGACTACCTGCACCAGAGGAGTGTGTTTTGTGTGGGGCGGAACGGAGAGACGTTCCGGAGGGAGATGTCGTGCGGTGTTCCACAGGGTTCGGTTCTGGGTCCGATACTGTGGAACATCGGCTACGACTGGGTGCTGCGGGGCGCCCTGCCCCCGGGCATCGGCGTAACTTGTTACGCCGACGACACGTTGGTTACGGCCCGGGGAGCGGATTGCGGGGCAGCTGCCCGTCTTGCCACGGCTGGAGTGGCCCTGGTTGTCGGCAGGATTAGGATGTTGGGACTGGAGGTGGCGCTAGATAAATCCGAGGCCCTGTTATTTCACGGGCCTCGGCGGGCGCCACCTCCCGATGCCCACATCATCGTTGGAGGGGTCCGCATCGGGGTGGAGCCAAGCATGAAATACTTGGGGCTCTACCTCGACGGCCGCTGGAACTTTCGCGTCCATTTTAGCCGTCTGGCCCCCCGCCTGATGGCGGCAGCGGGAGCGCTTAGCTCTCTGCTGCCGAATATCGGGGGGCCCAGTGTCGTCTGCCGCCGCCTCTATTTGGGGGTGGTGCGGTCGATGGCCCTATATGGAGCGCCCATCTGGGCTGGCGCCCTTGATCGCCAAAATATCGCCCTCCTCAGGAGACCTCAGAGGGCGATGGCGATCAGGGTGTCACGGGCGTACCGCACCGTCTCCTTTGAGGCGGCGTGCGTTTTGGCGGCATCGCCGCCCTGGGATTTGGAGGCGGAGGTCCAAGCGTCAGTGTATTACTGGCGCGCTGACCTCCGGCTCCAGGGAGAGGAACCCACGCACAGGGCGGTGGAGACGCGAAGGTCCCAGGCTCGACTGGTCCTTGAAGCGAATTGGCAGGAGAGACTGGCCCAGCCCCGCTACGGGGTGAGGACCGTCGAGGCTGTCCGTCCGGTACTTAGGCAGTGGACGGACAGACGGCGCGGACCGCTCACCTACCGGCTTACTCAGGTGCTCTCCGGACACGGCTGTTTCGGAGAGTACCTTTGCAAGATAGCCGGTAGGGAGCCGACAACCAGGTGTCACCATTGTGAGGAGTGTGACCGGGACACGGCGCAGCATACGCTGGAGGAGTGCCCGGCGTGGGCCGCGGAGCGCTGTGCCCTGGTCGCTGTGATTGGCCCCGACCTCTCCTTGCCGACCGTCGTATCCAAGATGGTCGGCGACGACAGGTGCTGGGGCGCAATGAGGTCCTTCTGCGAGTCTGTCATCTCGCAGAAGGAGGCGGCGGAGCGGGGGCGTGAGGACGATCCTTACGCCCCAGAAGTCCGCCGCCGGAGGAGGGGGCGCAGGAGACGCGCTTATGTCGCTCTCCTGCCCCCCACTTAAGGGTTCCGGGTGGCAAGGCCTCAGGGGGGCCTGCCACCCGTAAACTAAGAACCCCGAGAGGGCGCGCGCGGTGTTCCCGCGCGCCTTCCAACGCTGAAAGGGGAGAGCGGCGAAGCTCTCCCCTGGGGACAAGAGGGGGTCGGGTCCTAAAAAAAAAATGACCCGGCCCGCACCCACACGGGGGGGCCTGCTATGGATGACTCAATTCTTTTAAGAGCTCCCAACAGGCCCCCCCATTGGATGAGAGAGGGAACACCCCAGGTTTTTTAGTGGGTATACCAGCCTTTTTCTCTTGCTGGGGAGTCCCACACGCGGTACCAAAAAAAAAAAAAAAAAAAAAAAAAAAAAAAAAAAAAAAGGTTGGGTTAGGTTGTAAAAAAAAGGGGTGTGGGTCAGAAAACCTCCTCGTGGTACACCCTGGGCAACGTTGGCAATAATGCTCTTCATTATTGCTGGCGGCTAATATTCTGACAACCGGTGCCTTGTGCCGTCGCGTTCGGCACCGGTGGCGGGGGGATGGACGCTAGTCCCATCCCCAGGCCGGAGGCCCTATCTTTGGGCCCGGCTCTCCCAGTACCGCTCTGTTTTAGAGTGGACATGGGAGAGCCTCTTTGACGGGTTCGGCGTGCACTCACCCTGCCGCTGAACAGACAACGGGGTCCCTTCTCGTCACTCTGACGACTCTCCCCCCTTTCTTTACCCCCTTTTTGTTTTTGTTTTTGTCTCTTGTTTTTGGTTTTGTCCCCCTTTTTGTTTTTGTTCTGGTTCTGCGTCCATTTTGTTTTGGTTCTGCGTCCATTTTGTTTTGTCCCCTTTTGTTTTTGTTTTCGTTGTTCCCCCCCTTTCTTTTGTCTTTTGTCCCCGTTGTCACCGTCTAGAGCAAATCGTAACCCCGTATTGTGCAGTGTCGTGGATCACGTCTCGCGGCTGCTGACGGGAGCGAGGGTCTTGGCTTCATCGCCCGGACTGTGAGGGAGTGGCCCTCTATAAAAACCACCCCGAATCTCAAGTTGCTGCCGCACGGCGAGGAGATGCATGGCTGATGGGTAGTTCAGTCGTTAGTGCGGCCCCTCAGGGTACCTGCCGTCCCCCTGTAGTAATAGGCTTGCCCGGGTATCGGGATCTCTGCCCGGGTCGACTTTTATTTCTCCCATTCTCGTGGGTCTAATTATGGAACATATCAAATCTATTTTAAAAAAACAATCGTTGAGAGAGAGTAGGTCGCGCACGCCCAGTACTGCGCGTTCCGAAGAGGATGAGGAGTACGTGCCATCTGAGCACGACAGTGATGTTGTGGAGCTAACTTCGGAGGCTACTCCGGAGAAAGCTCCACGCAAGCGGTTGCGGTCTGCGCAGCCGCCGGAGTCGGACGGCTCCAGTGACGACGCGGTATCGGCTGCGAAAGTGCCGACAGCTCGACGTGGTCGCGGTCGTCCGCCCACCCACGGCAGGTACGTGGGTTTGGGCCAGGCGAAGGCCGAACTTGCTGCCGCGTTGCAGAAGGCCGACGCTGAGGAGCGCACGTCCGAGGAGGACAGCGTAATTGCTGCGGCAGCCCGGCGAGTTGTGGAGGCTCGGAAGCAGCAGGTTGTGGAGCCGGATGCGGAGGACTTGCCGGTAACACAATTAAAGACCCGGCTGGAAGACGCCTTGGAGGCGATACGTTTGGTCTCCAAAAAGTCGAAGGGTCTGAAAGGCACGTGCCAGAAGACCCTTAAAGAGTCGATGGAGGCCATTCGGGAGATTGCGGAGGCCGTCTTCAGCCGCACAGCCAGCGAGGAAGTCCAAAAACTGCAGGCCGAAAATTCTAGATTGGCGCAGGAGGTTGCTGAGCTCAAGTTACGTCAGGAGCAGTTTGAGAAGCGGCAGGACCAAAACACCAACAGGAAGGAGTCGGAGCTAGTGGCTCTGGTCCGGCAAGAGCTTGGCGAATTTCGCGCCAAGCTCTCCGTTATGGAGGGCCGGCTGCTGCGCCCTCCTCTAGCAGCAGACAGACTCAGAGAGCCTGTCCCGCTTACTCCTCCGACGCCTGCGCCGCCAACATACGCGGCTAAAGCAAGGGCTTCGCGGCCACCGGCGGCTGCTCCAACGGCCGGCACCACAAATCTGGCAAGCCAAAAGGGCAGGAAAAAGACGAAGGCGAAGCGCGCACCCACAGCTGCCCAGGAACGCCCTGCCGCTCCAAGCAAGCAGCCAGTTACGACCGCACGCCAAGCCGATGACTGGGAAGTCGTCGGCCAGAAGAAACAGGCAGCAAAAACGAAGAAGAAGGCGGCCAAGAAGGCCAGACAGGCGGCCAAAAAGGCGGCGAGGAAGCTCCAGGCCCCTCGCTCCACTGCAGTTGTGTTAACACTGCAGCCGGCTGCCATCGAGCGAGGGACCACTTACGCGGAGCTCCTCAGGAAGGCGCGGACGGCGATCGACCCCGGCAAGTTGGGGATAACGGCGGGCTTGCGGTGCCGGACTACACAGACCGGCGCCCGCCTTATTGAGGTGCCGGGAGTCGCAAGCGGCGACCAGGCGGACCGCCTGGCGGAAAGTCTCCGCCAGGTTTTAGAGGCAGAAGAGGTCCGCGTCACCAGGCCCCAAAAGTGCATAGATATGCGCATCACGGGCCTGGATGACTCCATCACTAAGGAAGAGGTCGTCGCTGCCGTCGCCAGGACCGGGGCGTGCCCTGCGGATCAAATTAAGTGTGGAGAAGTCAAGCAGGGCCGCGCCGGTATGGGGACGGCCATTATTAGCTGTCCCGTCGCCGCCGCCAAGAAACTGGCCGATGGCCGTCGTCTGTTAGTGGGGTGGGTGTCGGCGCAAGTAAAAGTGCTGGAGCCCAGGCTTGCCCGGTGTTACCGTTGCCTATCCAGCGGCCATGTGGGCGTCATGTGCCCCTCACAGGCTGACTGCACTGGTCGCTGCTTCCGCTGCGGTCAGCCTGGTCACATGGCCGCTACATGCGAGGCCACGCCGCACTGTATTTTGTGTGCGGCGGCGGGCAAATCATCGAAGCACCGGGCGGGTGGCAAGGAGTGCGCCGCCACCCAGAAAAAACTAGCCCCACGTTCTCCTGCCTCCTCGTTGGCAGCAGCAAGGGCCGCCGCTCCCGCGGTCGGAGGGGCGGAGGTTAGTATGGAGACATAATGTCTCCACGCCTCCGTCTCCTCCAAGGGAATTTAAACCACTGCGCCAGGGCTCAGGACCTTCTCCTCCAGAGCATGGCGCAGTGGTCAATTCATGTCGCCATCGTCGCCGAGCCCTATTTTGTCCCTCCCAGGGCTGACTGGGTAGGGGACCTCGATGGCTCGGTGGCGCTAATTTCGCCGGCCGCCGCCGGCACCCCGTCCTTCGAGAACATCGTCCGAGGACGGGGCTGCGTCGCAGCACTCGTAGGAGAAGCGGTTGTGGTGGGCGGCTACTTCTCACCCAACCGACCTCTCGCCGACTTCGAGGAGTATCTCCTCGAACTGAACGTCGTCGTCGCTCGAAGCCACCCTCGGCCCGTGCTCTTCGTCGGGGACCTCAATGCCAAATCCTCGGCTTGGGGTTCTGCGACCACGGACGCGAGGGGAGAATTGCTCGAGGAGTGGGCCGTAGAAAACGGCCTGCTAGTCCTCAATCGTGGGTCAGTGCACACGTGCGTGCGCCAGCGGGGCGGGTCGGTTATTGATATCTCTTTTGCTAGCCCCGCACTAGCACGCCGTGTCCAAGGCTGGCGCGTCGTCGAGGGGGTGGAGACGTTGTCGGACCATCGTTATATACGGTTCGACGTCTCCGCCCAGACCTCCGACCCGCCGGCCCCGGTGGCCCCGATTGGGGGCGGTCCGCGCTGGGCTTTGAAAAAGCTGAATCGGGAGGTCCTCCTGGAAGCCTCCATCGTTCAGGCCTGGGTGCCAGCACCGGCCAGGCCTGACAACGTCGATACGGAGGCTGAGTGGTTCCGGGAGGCTATAACGCAAGTTTGCGATGCGGCGATGCCTAGAGTGCCTTTAAATATTCCAGCTAGGCGTCGGGTGTACTGGTGGTCGGATCATATAGCCGACCTTCGCCATGCGTGCGTGGCGGCCAGACGCCAGTACATCCGGCTTCGAAGGAGGCGTCGCCGCCCTCCCGATTTTGACGTCAGGGAGGCGGAACTGTACGAGGCCTACAGAGCGGCCAAGAAGACATTGAAAATCACCATAAAGCGGGCCAAGGATCAGGCCCGCCAAGAGCTGCTGGGGACTCTGGACCGTAATCCCTGGGGGCGTCCATACCTAATGGTCAGGGGCAAGCTTCGCCCCTGGGCGCCCCCCTTGTCCCAGAGTCTCCGGCCACAGTTGGTTCAGGAGGTGGTGGCCGCTCTGTTTCCCTCACGGGCGGAGCACACTCCTCCGCCGATGGTTCCGCCTTCCATGGCGTCCAGCGCGGACATTGACGACGACGTGGTTCCCGAAGTGACCCAAGTAGAGTTGCGAGCGGCGGTGTCGAGACTTCGCTCGAAAAACACCGCCCCAGGGCCCGACGGCATTCCAGGCCTTGCGTTGGCCCTGGTCCTGGAGGAGCTCGCGCCCCGACTCAGGGGGCTCCTCAGTGAGTGTCTTCAGCAGGGCCAGTTTCCGCGCCAGTGGAAGGTGGGAAAACTGGTCCTGATCAGGAAGGAGGGGCGCCCGGCGGACTCTCCGTCCGCCTACCGGCCCATTGTTTTGCTGGACGAGGTGGCTAAACTCTTCGAGTTTATTATTGCGGAGCGCCTCGTCCAGCGTCTTTCTTCAGTGGGTCCGGATCTGGCGGAGAACCAATATGGTTTCCGCCGCGGGCGCTCCACTATTGACGCTGTCCAGCGTGTGAGGAGCCTGGCGGAGTAATAATGTCGGATAAAGGTCATAGACTACCCCAGGAGGGTACCGGGCGCGCCGCGCCCGGAGAATCCCTCACGGAGCCATCTGGCTCCGTCAGCCCCTCGTATTCTGGGGGGGGCAACCGCCATTCCAGCGTAGTGCCGCGCGAAACATCTGGCACCAAAACCCCTGCAAAGGGGCAAAAGGGGAAGGTTGGGGGGGATATGCCCCCGCCAACAGCTGTGGATGGAGTCCCGGCCGTGAGGACACGGTCGAGGTGTCGGGTGGCGGCGCAGGTTCGCAGCGACTCTATGTCGAGTGTGTTCAGCGCCGGCACCGGCACTGACATGGACGCCGAGTCGCGGGCGGGCTCGGGCTCGGAAGCCAGTCGGCCTCGGAGCCGGTGCTCGTCAGCGGCTCGACAGGAGAGTGAGGAGGGGAGGGATAGCCCAGCTTCCCTCGCCCTCAAGTTCCGAGTGTCGCCCGGCGTTTCCGCGAAGCGCCGGAAGACATCTCATCACGCGCCGTCCGATTCTGGCTCGGACACGGAGGTGGAGGTAGTGGAGGGGACGCCCTGTGTAGGAAGGGCTGGTTCCCCGATGCCGCCTCCCTCCGCGAGGAAGCTCCTCGGGCAGCCTTTGCCTGCCCGTCGAGACTTCCTCAAGAGGGCTGTGGTCCCGGATGCGTCCCCCTCCGGGGGGGACTCGGTTGCCGACCTCAGGCAACGGTTCGAGGCTGGCGCCGAGACCGTCCTGAGGGTGGCGGCCCGGTCTGGCAACCTAAAGGGGGGGTTCGTCCGGGACCTAAAAACTGCGACGGAGGACATGCGGGAGGCATTCTTCAAGATGTGGGGGCAGACCTCTTCCGACCTCCAGAGGCGCTGGAGGTCGGAGAATGAGGGGCTGCATAGGCAGCTCGCGGAGCTCCGGGCGGAGGTAGCGGCCATGAAGGCGGCCGCTACCACTGCCGCTAGGGCCGTCGCCGCAAAGGCGCCCTCGGCCGCCGCCAGGGCGCTTGCCGGGAGGCCGCAGGAGGAGTTTCCGCCCCTCCCCCGGCGCACAGTGCAGCCCGTCACTCCCGCGGAGGACCGGCGTCCCGCCTGGGCGGAGGATTTGATGCGGGCCACGGTGGCTCAGGCACGCAATGTCGTGGAGGCGTGCCTGGCCAACTATGGCCTCGCGCCCGTGCCGACCCCGGGCCCTCCGCTTGGGGGCCGCCCCCGAATGGTCGGAGGAGCGCCGGCAGGCCCCGCGCCCTCCGGCCAACCGGTGGCACGGCAGATGTCTGCCCCCACACCGTCGGTCCCGGCTTCCTCTTCAAAAGGGAAAGGGAAAGGGAAGGGCAAGGGGAAGGCGATCGTCACTGTGACGCCACCGCGCCCTGTCTCACAGCTCCAACCCACCCCATTGGATGAGAGAGGGAACACCCCAGGTTTTTTAGTGGGTATCCCAGCGCGTTTCTTGCTGGGGAGTCCCACACGCCCCGCCGGTGCCGTCCCCTAGCCGGCGGGTAGTGCATGAAGCATTTTTCCTGGGTACCAAAAAAAAAAACAAAAAAAAAAAAAAAAAGGTTAGGTTAGGTTAGGTTAGGTTAGGTTAGGTTAGGTTAGGTTATACCTCCTGCCGGAGGCTCTACGAAGGGGTCGTGCGGTCCATGGCCCTGTATGGGGCCCCAGTTTGGGCGAACAGCCTGACGGCCCGAAATATTTCGGCGCTTCGTGCGCCACAGCGCGCCATGGCCGTCAGGCTGATAAGAGGATACCGCACGATCTCGTTCGAGGCTGCGAGCCTCCTCGCCGGATCGATGCCATGGGACCTGGAAGCGGCGCTCCTGGCGTCGCTCTATCGTTGGCGCCAGGAGGCGCTAGCTCGGGGCGAAGGACCTTCTATTTCCGCAGTCGAGGCGGCGAGGTCCGAGCTCCGCCAGGTCCTAGTGGCCAATTGGAAGGAACGACTTGTGCACCCCAGTGCCGGGCACGCCACGATCGTGGCGGTAAGTCCCGTGTTTGAGGAGTGGCTGGAGAGGCGACATGGCGCCCTCACCTTCCGGCTGACACAGGTTTTGACCGGCCATGGTTGTTTTGGCCGGTTCCTGTGTCGGATAGGCCGGCAAGAGACGCCCGGTTGTCACCACTGCGGCGACTGCCGCGACGTTGTCGAGGACACGGCGCTGCACACTTTGGCAGATTGCCCCGCCTGGGCATCGCAGCGCCGTGAATTGATCGCGGCAGTCGGATCGGTTGCCCTCTCGCTCCCGGCCGTAGTTCTGTCTATGGTCCGGAGTGAGAGGTCGTGGAACGCCGTCGCCTCCTTTTGTGAGGAAGTCATTTCCATCAAGGAGGCGGCGGAGCGGGAGAGGGAGCGTTTAAACCCTCTCCCCAACCGCAGAGCCGGGCGCCGGAGGGCGCGGGACGACCTCCAGCCACCATGAGGTTTGACCTGGGGGTGGCGGGCTTTGTGGGCCTGCCCGCCATCCGTTCAGCACCAGGTCCGAGAGGCGGCGTGCGTGTTCCCACGCGCGCCTCTGTGTCGTGTCCGTCTCCCCTCTAGGGGGGGGACAGTAGGGCTTTTGGAGTGGTATACCTAGGGTAGGAGTTTCGTGTAGTGGCCTGCCGTTTCACACGGCGGGCCGTAACCTCGGCGGGGTCGCGACTGCATGTGAAAGTGATTCGCGCGGCCCCGTCGACAGTGGTTTGTCGAGGAACACCGTGGTAGGTTTAGTCGGTATTCCGGGAGGTACATTATTATTTCAACATCTTTCTTTTACCCCGGCGAGTCCGACATAACCCCTCCGCCCGCCCCCGCGGAGGGGTATGCGTCATAGCATTCCCCCACGTTAAAAAAAAAAAAAAAAAAAAAAAAAAAAAAAAAGGTTAGGTTAGGTTAGGTTAGGTTAGGTTAGGTTAGGTTAGGTTGGGGTGTGTGGCCAGAGAGAACCTCCTAGTGTGCCTGACGGTTGCTAGTCCTTTCCACATTTTCCGTGGATGGGAACGGCAGGCGTTGGGCCGGTACACCCCGGGCAACACGGGTAATCATGTCCTTTCGGGGGCATTATTACTCGTGGCTAATACTCTGGCACGCGCGTAGGGAACCCGAGGCATCTTGTCTCGGGGTTATCGGCCCGTGAGGGCCGCGTTTGGGGGTCTCTCCACGTGTTCCTCTGATTAGCAGAGGACACGTGGATTTGAGACTGGGGGGATAGAGGAAGAAAACCTCTTTAAAAAATCACCAGTGGGGGCCGTAAGGCCGGGGCGGGGTGCGTAGGCGTCCTGCCCAGTCGGGCAGTTTTGGGGCGGGTGGATCGGTCCAGCATGGACCCCCATCCGGCCCAATACGGGGGGGAGGGGATAGAGGAAGAAAACCTCTTTAAAAAATCACCAGTGGGGACCGTAAGGCTGTAGCGGGTTGCTTTGGCGTCCTGCCCAGTCGGGCGGTTTTGGGGCGGGTGGATCGGTCCAGCATGGGCCCCCATCCGGCCCAACACGGGGGGATAGAGGAAGAAAACCTCTCTAAAAAATTACTAGTGGGGCCGTCAGGCCGAGGTGGGAACCATGGGTTTCCTGCCCAGGCGGGCGCTCTTGGGGCGGGTGGATCGGTCCAGCATGGACCCCCATCCGGCCCAACCCGTAATCCTGAACTGACAGGACCGGGGGCCTTCGGGCTGCGAGGAAGAAAACCTCTATAAAAATAACCCAAAGCTCAAGCTTTGTGGCCCGGCGAGGGGCTGTATGGCTGGGGGGAACCCAGTCATTAGGGCCACCCAAATGAAAAATATGAAAATGTCGGCTAAAGGTCATAGACTACCCCAGGAGGGTACCGGGCGCGCCGCGCCCGGAGAATCCCTCACGGAGCCATCCGGCTCCGTCAGCCCCTCGTATTCTGGGGGGGGCAACCGCCATTCCAGCGTAGTGCCGCGCGAAATATCTGGCACCGAGACCTCTGCAAAGGGGCAAAAGGGGAAGGTTGGGGGGGATATGCCCCCGCCAACAGCTGTGAATAGAGTGCCGGCCGTGAGGACACGGTCGAGGTGTCGGGTTGAAGCCCTAGCACGCAGCGACTCCGTGTCGAGTGTGCTCAGCGCCAGCACCGGCACAGATATGGACGTCGGGTCGCGGGCGGGCTCGGGCTCGGAGGCCAGTCGGCCCCAGAGCCGGTGCTCGTCGGCTGCTAGACGGGAGAGGGAGGAGGGGGGTGATAGCCCTACTTCCCTCACCCTCAAGTTTGGTGCGACGCCCGGCGCTTCCGCGAAGCGCCGGAAGACGTCGCACCACGTACCGTCCGATTCAGGCTCGGACACGGAGGTGGAGGTAGTGGAGGGGACGCCCTGTAGAGGAAGGGCTGGTTCCCCGATGCCGCCTCCCTCCGCGAGGAAGCTCCTGACGCGAGAAGACTTCCTGAAGAGGGCTGGGGTCCCGGATGCGACCCCCTCTGGAGGGGACTTGGTTGCCGACCTAAGGCAACGGTTCGAGGCTGGAGCCGAGACCGTGCTGAGGGTGGCGGCCCGGTCCGGGAATCTAAAGGGGGGGTTCGTGCGGGACCTTAAAACCGCAACGCAGGACATGAGGGAGGCCTTCTTTCACATGTGGGGGCAGACCTCTTCTGACCTCCAGAGGCGCTGGAGGTCAGAGAATGAGGGGCTGCATAGGCAGCTGGCGGAGCTCCGAGCGGAGATGACGGCCATGAAGGCGGCCGCTGCCACTGCTGCTCGGACCGTCGCCGCAAAGGCGCCCTCGGCCGCTGCCAGGGCGCCTGCCAGGAGGCCGCGGGAGGAGTTCCCGCCCCTCTTGCGGCACACATCGCAGCCCGTCACTCCCGCGGAGGACCGGCGTCCCGCCTGGGCGGAGGATTTGATGCGGGCCACGGTGGCTCAGGCGCGTAACGTTGTGGAGGCGTGCCTGGCCAACTATGGCCTCGCGCCCGTGCCGACACTAGGCCCTCCGCTCGGGGGCCGTCCCCGAATGGTCGGGGGCACACCGGCTACCCCGGCGCCCTCCAGCCAACCGCTGACAAGGCAAATATCTGCCCCCACACCGTCGGTTCAGGCTTCCTCTTCCAAGGGGAAAGGGAAAGGGAAGGGCAAGGGGAAGGCGATCGTCACTGTGACGCCACCGCGCCCTGTCCCACAGCTCCAACCCGCCCCGGTGGCCTCTACCTCGGCTGAACAGCCGTGGACGGAGGTCACCAAGAAGAAGAGGAAGAAGAAGAAGAAGAAGGCCTCCCGGGCTACCCCGGTCATAAATACAAAAAAGGGCCCCCGCCCGGCCGACCTGCGGCCCCCGCGCTCCACCGCCGTCGTAGTGGAGCTAACGGAGGAGGGGCTCCGGCAAGGCGTGAGCTACGCGAGCGTCCTCCAGCGGGCCACTCAGGCCATGAAAGGCAACCTCGCCGAGATGGGCCTTGCTGGAGGCGTTCTATTCAAGGTTGCCGCCACTGGGGCCAGAATACTTGAGGTCCCAGGTGCCACCTCCGGCGACAAGGCGGACAGGGTAGCAGCTACGCTACGGTCCCTGTTCACGCCTGAGGAGGTCAGGGTCTCCCGCCCGGTGAAGTCCGCAGAAATGCGAATAGCCGGGCTGGACGACTCGGCCTCCTCCGAGGATGTCGCCGCTGCGGTGGCACAAGCCGGAGCCTGCCCTCAGGCTCAGGTCAGAGTGGGGGAGATGCGCCGCGGCGAAAGTGGTTTGTGCACGGTGGTGGTGCGCTGCCCCATCGCCGCGGCGAAGAAGGTGGCGGCCGGCCGTTTGCTGGTCGGGATGGTCTCGGCTCAGGTTAACCTTCTGGAGCCGAGGCCTAGGCGGTGCTACCGCTGCCTCGAACCGGGGCACGTGAGGCAGCAATGCACCGCTGAAACTGACCGCAGTGACCTTTGCTACCGCTGCGGCCAGCCCGGCCACAAGGCCGCCGCCTGCTCCGCTGCAAAATCTTCCTGCAGCATCTGCTCGGCTGCAGGAAGGCCAGCGGAGCACCGGATGGGGAGCAAATCTTGCTCCCCTCCAAAAAGACGCAGGGCCAGAGGGGCGGTCGCCGGGACTCCGGCCGCCCCGGCCCCTCCCCAAGCAGGGAGCAGTGGGACGGCGATGGACACATAATTAATTATGGCCCATCGCCTCCTACAGGCGAACGTTGGCCGCTCCGCCAGGGCGCAGGATATTTTGCTGCAGCACATGGCGGAGTGGTCAATAGACATCGCCGTGGTCGCCGAGCCTTACTGCGTCCCCAGCCGTCACAACTGGTTTGGGGACCTCGGGGGCTTGGCGGCCATCGTTTCGTCTGGTCCCTCGCTCCTGGTGATGACAGACAGGGGCGAGGGGTATATATGTGTTGATTGGGAGGGAACCGTCCTGATCGGGGTGTATTTTTCTCCGAACCGGCGCCTCGCCGAGTTTGAGCGATTTTTGGGCGCGGTGGGGGCCGTGATTAATCGGTACCCATCGCGTCCGGTCGTGGTGGCGGGGGACTTCAATGCCAAATCAACGGCTTGGGGATCCCCTGTCACTGACGCTCGTGGCGACGCGCTGGAGGAGTGGGCGATTGCGACCGGCCTCGTCGTTCTTAATCGGGGGTCGGTCGCCACATGCGTGCGCTGGCAGGGCGAGTCCATCGTGGACATTTCGTTCGCTAGCCCTGCCGTAGCGCGCCGCGTCCGGGACTGGCAAGTGCTGGTCGAGGCGGAGTCTCTGTCGGACCACCGTTACGTGCGGTTCGACGTCTCCGCCTCGCCGGCGATCCCGGACGATCGCCCGAGGAGAGTGCACACCCCGTCGTCCCCACGATGGGCGTTGAAACGTCTCGATGTAGACGTGCTGGTGGAAGCCTCCATCGTGCAGGCCTGGACCCCGATGGTCGAAGGGCCTGTGGAGGTTGAGCAAGAGGCGGAGTGGTTCCGGGGCGCGATGACGCAGATTTGCGACGCGTCGATGCCCCGGGCCAGTGCTCAGCCTCCGAGGCGTCAGGTGTACTGGTGGTCTGACGACATCAGTCGGAAACGCGCCGCGTGCATTGCGGCGCGTCGCCAGTACACTAGGTACCGCCGACGCAGGCGGTACCGTGACCCGACCGTGGAGGCACGGCTGCGGGACGCGTACAAACAGCGGAAGTACGCCCTGCAGTCCGCCATCAGCGAGGCCAAAACCCAAAGATGGGAAGAGTTCCTGGGGACTCTCGAGGCAGATCCGTGGGGCCGGCCGTACAAGACGGTCAGGGGCAAGTTGCGCCCCTGGGCCCCGCCGGTCACCGAGAGTCTCCAGCCTCGGCAATTGGAGGGTGTGATTTCCGCTCTCTTTCCTTCGAGGGCGGAGCACACGCCTCCCGTAATGGTGCCGCCCGAAATTGAGGACGGCGGTGCCGATGCCGGGGTGCCAGAAGTTACGATGGCGGAGCTCGGCGCGGCAATAGTGCGGCTTCGGGGCAAAAACACCGCCCCGGGGCCGGACGGAATTCCTGGCCGCGCCTGGGTTTTGGCCTTTGACGCCCTAGGGGACCGGCTCCTCAGGCTGTTCAGCGCCTGTTTGGAGTCGGGACGGTTCCCTTCCATGTGGAAGACGGGCAAGCTGGTCCTCCTGAGAAAGGAGGGCCGCCCCGCGGATTCTCCCTCCGCGTACCGCCCCATAGTGCTGTTGGATGAGGTGGGCAAGCTCTTTGAGCGCGTAGTGGTTGCCCGCCTCTCCAAGCACCTGGTGCGGGTGGGCCCCGACTTATCCGAACGCCAGTTCGGATTCCGGGAGGGCCGATCGACGATTGACGCGATCAGTAGCGTCAAGGCCCTCTCGGAAGAGACGGTCGCCTCACGCGGGGTGGTATTGGCGGTGTCCTTGGACATCGCCAACGCTTTCAACACCCTGCCGTGGGCGACTATTAGGGAGGCGCTCCGATTTCATGGGGTGCCTCCCTATCTACGCCGAATAGTCGGGGACTACCTGCACCAGAGGAGTGTGTTTTGTGTGGGGCGGAACGGAGAGACGTTCCGGAGGGAGATGTCGTGCGGTGTTCCACAGGGTTCGGTTCTGGGTCCGATACTGTGGAACATCGGCTACGACTGGGTGCTGCGGGGCGCCCTGCCCCCGGGCGTCGGCGTAACTTGTTACGCCGACGATACGTTGGTTACGGCCCGGGGAGCGGATTGCGGGGCAGCTGCCCGTCTTGCCACGGCTGGAGTGGCCCTGGTTGTCGGCAGGATTAGGATGTTGGGACTGGAGGTGGCGCTAGATAAGTCCGAGGCCCTGTTATTTCACGGGCCTCGGCGGGCGCCACCTCCCGATGCCCACATCATCGTTGGAGGGGTCCGCATCGGGGTGGAGCCAAGCATGAAATACTTGGGGCTCTACCTCGACGGCCGCTGGAACTTTCGCGTCCATTTTAGCCGTCTGGCCCCCCGCCTGATGGCGGCAGCGGGAGCGCTTAGCTCTCTGCTGCCGAATATCGGGGGGCCCAGTGTCGTCTGCCGCCGCCTCTATTTGGGGGTGGTGCGGTCGATGGCCCTATATGGAGCGCCCATCTGGGCTGGCGCCCTTGATCGCCAAAATATCGCCCTCCTCAGGAGACCTCAGAGGGCGATGGCGATCAGGGTGTCACGGGCGTACCGCACCGTCTCCTTTGAGGCGGCGTGCGTTTTGGCGGCATCGCCGCCCTGGTATTTGGAGGCGGAGGTCCAAGCGTCAGTGTATTACTGGCGCGCTGACCTCCGCCTCCAGGGTGAAGAACCCACGCACAGGGCGGTGGAGACGCGAAGGTCCCAGGCTCGACTGGTCCTCGTGGAAAAGTGGGAGAATAGACTGGCCCAGCCCCGCTATGGGGTGAGGACCGTCGAGGCTGTCCGTCCGGTGATAAGGCAGTGGACGGACAGACGGCGCGGACCGCTCACCTACCGGCTTACTCAGGTGCTCTCCGGACATGGCTGCTTCGGAGAGTACCTTTGCAAGATAGCCGGTAGGGAGCCGACAACCAGGTGTCACCATTGTGAGGAGTGTGACCGGGACACGGCGCAGCACACGCTGGAGGAGTGCCCGGCGTGGGCCGCGGAGCGCTGTGCCCTGGTCGCTGTGATTGGCCCCGACCTCTCCTTGCCGACCGTCATATCCAAGATGGTCGGCGACGACAGGTGCTGGGGCGCAATGAGGTCCTTCTGCGAGTCTGTCATCTCGCAGAAGGAGGCGGCGGAGCGGGGGCGTGAGGACGATCCTTACGCCCCGGAAGTCCGCCGCCGGAGGAGGGGGCGCAGGAGACGCGCTTATGTCGCTCTCCTGCCCCCCACTTAAGGGTTCCGGGTGGCAAGGCCTCAGGGGGGCCTGCCACCCGTAAACTAAGAACCCCGAGAGGGCGCGCGCGGTGTTCCCGCGCGCCTTCCAACGTCGATAGGGGAGAGCAGTGAAGCTCTCCCCTGGGGACAAGAGGGGGTCGGGTCCTAAAAAAAAAATGACCCGGCCCGCACCCACACGGGGGGGCCTGCTATGGATGAGTCAATTCTTTTAAGAGCTCCCAACAGGCCCCCCCATTGGATGAGAGAGGGAACACCCCAGGTTTTTTAGTGGGTATACCAGCGCGTTTCTTGCTGGGGAGTCCCACACGCCCCGCCGGTGCCGGCTGTACGAAGCGTACCAAGCAGCGCGTGACGCTCTGAAGCTGGCCATCTGTCGCGCCAAGGAGCAGTCGCGGCAGGAGATGCTGGAGGGTCTCGATCGTGACCCCTGGGGTCGCCCATACCGCGCGGCGCTGAGCAAGCTCCGCGCGACGGGCCCCCCCCTTACCGAGTCCCTTCAGCCTAGCTTCCTCACCGAAGTGGTCGAGGGCCTATTCCCACCACAGGCGGAGCACACGCCCCCGGCGATGGCCGCAGAGGCCGAAGTCCGGGAGGCCGACGAAGAGGTGGTGGTTCCGCCTGTCACGGAGGCGGAGATGGGGGCGGCCGTTCTGCGCATTCGCTCGAAGCGGACCGCCCCCGGGCCGGACGGAATTCCGGCCCGAGTGTTGGCCCTTGCCCTTGACCACATGGGCGACCGCCTCAGGGAACTGTATGACGCGTGTCTGTCGTCGGGGAGGTTCCCTGAGTGCTGGAAGGTGGGGAAGCTGGTGCTCCTGCCCAAACCTGGGAGAGCCCCGGACTCGGTCGCGGCCTACAGGCCTATCGTACTGCTGGACGAGGCGGGGAAGTTGCTGGAGAGGATTCTCGCTGCCCGCATCGTCCGGCACCTCGAGGAGGTGGGGCCCGATCTGTCGGACGCCCAGTTTGGTTTCCGCGCCGGGCGTTCGACGATCGACGCCATTCTGGCCCTGAGGGCCGCGACCGAGGAAGCCGTCAGGGGAGGCGGCGTACTGTTGGCGGTGTCCTTAGACATCGCCAACGCATTTAATACTCTGCCATTCGGCAGCATCAGAGAGGCACTCCGATTCCATGGGGTGCCCGCATACCTGAGGCTGCTGATGGCAGACTATTTGGAGCGGAGGTTTGTGTTGTGCGAGGACCGAGCAGGCGACGAAGTGCGCAGGGCGATATCGCGCGGTGTTCCACAGGGGTCCGTCCTTGGCCCTCTCCTGTGGAACATCGGCTATGACTGGGCCCTGCGCGGAGTCTTGCCCCCCGGGCTGGGCGTATTCTGTTACGCTGACGACACGTTGGTAGCAGCCCGGGGACGCAACTTTGAGGAGGCGGCTCGCCTGGCCACCACGGGGGTCTCTCAGGTGGTCGGGCGAATCGAGGCGCTGGGGCTTAAGGTGGCCCTCAACAAGACGGAGGCCCTGTTGTTCCATGGGCCCCGTCGCGGGCCGCCTGCCGGCGCCTCGATCACCGTCGGCTCGGTCCTCGTACCGGTTCAGGCCCAGATGAGATATCTGGGCCTGGTGTTGGATGGGCGATGGCTCTTCGACGAGCACTTCCGCCAGCTTGAGCCGAAGCTGGACGGCGCGGCGTCCGCCCTGGGCCGATTATTGCCCAACCTGGGCGGACCCAGTTTGGCGTGCCGGAGGCTCTACACGGGGGTAGTCCGGTCGATGGCGCTGTACGGCGCACCGGTGTGGGTGGGGTCCCTGACCGCCCAGAACCGCGCGCGGTTATGCCGACCGCAGCGCACTTTGGCGGTCAGGGCAATACGCGGGTACCGCACCGTGTCCGCAGACGCGGCATGCGCACTGGCCGGTACACCCCCGTGGGATTTGGAGGCGGAAGTGCTCGCCGACGTTTATCGGCGAACGGCCGAATTTCGAGCAGGCGGAGGCGGTCGCCCTCTGCTCGAGCAGGTGCGTGAGTGGCGCGAGGCCGCTCGCCGAGCCATCGTGGCCCGATGGTCAGCCCGGCTGGAGGCTCCACGTGCGGGTCTTCGCACGGTGGAGGCGCTCCGGCCGGTCCTTTCGTTGTGGGTGGGGCGACAGCACGGGACTTTTTCCTTCCGGCTGGTGCAGGTATTATCCGGGCACGGGTGCTTTGGATACTACCTGCACAAGGTCGCGAGGAGGGAATCGAGTCCCGCCTGTCACCACTGCGATTGTGGCGAGGACACGGCGCAGCATACGCTGGAGTTCTGCCCGGCGTGGGCGCAGCAGCGTCGTGCCCTCGTCGAGACCATCGGTGTGGATCTCTCGCTATCGGCCATAATCCGCTCCATGGCCGATAGCGACAGGAATTGGTGTGCGGTCGCATCCTTCTGCGAGAACGTCATCTCGCAGAAGGAGGCGGCGGAGCGGGCCAGGGAGGAAAGTCTCCTCGCTGACCCGATCCGTCGCCGGCGAGCTGGGCGGCGTCGGCGCGCCGATGCGCGTCTGATGCCCCCCTAGCGATGGCTGAGGGTGGGAGATTGGGGTATTTTTTCTCCCACCCGCACCCTTCCGTGTAGGCGCGGCGTCTCTGGTGCACCCAGACGCCGCCGCAAGTATTGGTGCCCGCGGGTCGTGGGCAGTCGCTGGGTGGGTCGCTGATGTTGTATCAGGTTCCGGTGGCCCACCCGCTAAGGCGAGGCGACGGTGCACAGGGGGGTTGTAGTCGGTATGCCGGCCGTTCGCTCTAGGCCGGAGAGCCCGACATAACCGTCCCACCTCCCCGAGTGGGACGGTATGCATCAGGAGCATTTCCCCCCTCCCAAAAAAAAAAAAAAAAAAAAAGGTTAGGTTAGGTTAGGTTAGGTTAGGTTGGGCTTCGGGCACGCCACGATCGTGGCGGTAAGTCCCGTGTTTGAGGAGTGGCTGGAGAGGCGGCATGGCGCCCTCACCTTCCGGCTGACACAGGTTTTGACCGGCCATGGTTGTTTTGGCCGGTTCCTGTGTCGGATAGGCCGGCAAGAGACGCCCGGTTGTCACCACTGCGGCGACTGCCGCGACGTTGTTGAGGACACGGCGCTGCACACATTGGCGGTTTGCCCCGCCTGGGCATCGCAGCGCCGTGAGTTGATCGCGGCAGTCGGATCGGTTGCCCTCTCGCTCCCGGCCGTAGTTCTGTCTATGGTCCGGAGTGAGAGGTCGTGGAACGCCGTCGCCTCCTTCTGTGAGGAAGTAATTTCGAACAAGGAGGCGGCGGAGCGGGAGAGGGAGCGTTTAAACCCTCTCCCCAACCGCAGAGCCGGGCGCCGGAGGGCGCGAGATGACCTCCAGCCACCCTGAGGTTTGACCTGGGGGTGGCGGGCTTTGTGGGCCTGCCCGCCATCCGTTCAGCACCAGGTCCGAGAGGCGGCGTGCGTGTTCCCACGCGCGCCTCTGTGTCGAGTCCGTCTCCCCCCTAGGGGGGGGACAGTAGGGAATATTTAGAAGGTACCAGCGGGTAGATCTTTTGTGTAGTGGCCTGCCGTTTCATACGGCGGGCCGTAACCTCGGCGGGGTCGCGACTGCATGTGAAAGTGATTCGCGCGGCCCCGCCGACAGTGGTTTGTCGAGGAACACCGTGGTAGGTTTAGTCGGTATTCCGGGAGGTCCATTTTATTGTTAACATCTTTCTTTTACCCCGGCGAGTCCGACATAACCCCTCCGCCCGCCCCCGCGGAGGGGTATGCGTCATAGCATTCCCCCACGAAAAAAAAAAAAAAAAAAAAAAAAAAAAAAAAAAAAGGTTAGGTTGGGCTTGCCTTAGTTGGCCGGCCCGCGAGAAGGAAAACTCAGACCACCCAACAGCGAAGTTGTAAAAACCTCTGGGTACCTGCCGTCCCCCAGCAGTATGTAGGCCTTCCCTCGGAATGAGCGTCACCCGAGGGTCGATTATAAATCGTCTCTACTCGTGGGAATAACATGGAAAATGAAAAAACTAAAACACGCTTAGATGAGGAAGTGAAGAAGAAGGAGGAGCACGGAGTCCCTTTGCGCGACTCCAAAGGGCGCTTCAAGCGCCCTTTACGACCACGTGCCAGCGATGGTGGAAGAATGGGGGCATGCACGCCCACCAGTGCGTGCCCTTCAGAGAGTCGGACATCATTGGCGTCGACGCCGAACGGAAGCCGGAGGAGCTCCGTCAGCCTCGGCGTCGAGTCTGAGTCCGAGGACTTGGACTCCCGCGAACTCAGCGGTCAGGTCTCTAGAACCCGGAAGCGCAGTAGGAGCCGGTCACCAGAGGCGGAGCGCAGCGCACCAGCGATCAAGGTGCCCGCCCCCAGTTCGCCGGTACATGGGTCACGGTCAGTGACCCCGAACCCATTTAGTAGGCGGGAATCGGTCGCCCGCATCCGACAAGAGGGGGAGCGCGCGGCAGAACAATTTGTTGCGCAGCTCCTGGACGAGAACTCAGATGGAGACCTCGTCCAGTCCGCCGCAGACTCTGTGGCCGCTATAATCACGGTGGCCACAAAAAGTCAGAATTTGAAGGGCACGTTCGTCAATGCCCTCAAGAAGGCGGCCTCTCACCTCCAGGAGGTGGTGCAAACGCTCGCGGAGCGCACCACCTCCGACGAGACGAGGCGGTTGCGAGCGGCAAACGACCGCCTGGCAGGGAAGGTGGCTGAGCTCCGTGCTGAGCTCAGCCAAGTTAAGGAGTGTTTGCGGCAGCCGAATGCCGTAGCTCGGCAAGGAGAGGAGCAGCGCTCCCTGCTAACCGACGCGCAGCTGCGCCAGGTCATGTCGTCCGTTGGGACAATGATCAACGTGCGGCTGGGGAGTCTGGAGGCAAGATTACCTCCAGAACCGCGTCGCCGTCCACCACTCGCAGCGGATAACCACGCGCCCGCTGCTAGGGACCCAGTGGTCACGTCGGGCCAGCGGTCCTACGCGACGGCGGCGTCAGCGTCGGCCAGCGTCCCCGCAGGGTCGAGACCTGCGGCCGGGAAGAAGGGGACTTCCAAAGCCCCTTCCCAGTCCCAGAAGGACTTCCCGCCATTGATGACACCTGCGGGCTCAACTCGCGCCCCGGCGCCGAAGGAACGGGCACCAACCAAGGGTGCGCCAAGACTGGTTTCTGTCCTTGGTCCGTCTGCGTCTTCCAATGAGGGCTGGCAGACGGCCGGGGAGAAAATGGAGATTCGGCGTCGGAAGAGGCGCGAACGCAGGAGCGCTGCGAGGGCTGCGGCTGCCGAACGAAAGAAAGAAGAAGTGAAGAAGAGTAAGAAGGCGAAAAAGAAGAGGCCCGGGAAGCTCCGGCCGCCAAGATCGGCCGCCGTGGTCGTAACGGTGTCGCCGGAGGCGGAGGAGCGTGGCCTTTCCTACGCCGCCGTCTTTAAGAAGGCGCGGGAGAGCGTCGGTGTGGCGGACTTAGGCCCCACCGGCATCAAGACCCGCCTTGCCCAAACGGGGGCTCGTATTCTCGAGTTCCCCGGTGCGGAGGGCGCAAAGACGGCGGACACAATCGCGGAAAGGCTGCGAGGGTTGTTCGGGGCGGAGGAAGGCGTAAAGATCGCCAGGCCCGTGAAGTGCGTGGAATTCCGTGTCACTGGCCTGGACGATTCTATCACGCCTGACGATGTCCGGGAGGCCATCCAGGCTAAAACTGGATGCAGCTTGGACAACATCAAGGTTGGCGCCATCCGCCCCGGTCCTGGCGGTGTCGGAGCCGTGGTAGCGCAGTGCCCCGTCGCAGCGGCCAACACTTTGGTTGCTGCAGGAAGGCTCCTCGTGGGCTGGAGTTCCGCCAAGGTCTCTTTGTTGGCGGCCAGGCCTGCGAGGTGCCATAAATGCATGGCCGAGGGACACGTGCGCGCCACATGCAGAAGTGGCTTCGACTGCAGCGGACTATGCTTCCGCTGCGGCCAGCCGGGGCACAAGGCGACGGATTGTTCCGCCGACCCCCATTGCCCCGCGTGTGCGGCGGGTAAATTGCCCGCCAATCATATTATGGGGCGAAGGGGATGCAACCCTCCCCGGGCTTCCAAGCCCAAGAACGTCGCGGGTAGCCAATCGACCCAGGCTACCCCCGTCGTCGTCGCCGCTCTTTCGCCGTCACGGATGGAGGAGGATGTGGTTGCAAGTACTTCGGCCCAATAATGGACCACGACTGCACCCATCTCCTCCAGGCGAACCTCAACCACTGCGCCGGTGCGCAGGATCTCTTCCTGCAATCCATGGCGCAGTGGTCGATTGGTGTGGCCGTAGCCGCGGAGCCCTATTATGTTCCTCCCCGCCCAAACTGGGTGGGTGACCGGGACGGCTCCGTGGCAGTCATCAGCTCCACGGCCCCGCGTTCCCCGCCCTTGTCGCTCAAAGATAGGGGCTCGGGATACGTGGCGGCCGAATGGGGGGGATTACTCGTTTTCGGGGTGTACTTCTCCCCCAATCGGAGTCTGGCTGATTTCGAGGTCTTCCTCACATCTTTGGAGACCTCGATACGGCGTTTGGCATCAGGCCGCGTCCTGGTGATGGGGGACTTCAACGCAAAGTCCAGCGCGTGGGGGTCTCCCAGAACGGACGCCCGCGGTAGAGCGGTGGAAGAGTGGGCAAATTCGGTGGGCCTCTGTCTGCTCAACAGAGGCACCACCGACACTTGTGTTCGGCAGCAGGGCGGGTCGATAGTGGACCTCTCGTTCGCTAACCCTGCTGTCGCGAACAACGTAAGGAACTGGCGAGTCCTAGAGGAGGTCGAGACTCTCTCGGATCACCGCTATATCCGAGCAGAGATCTCCCGGAATCCTCAGGACCCAGTTAGGGGTCACATGGCGGACAGAGCTCCCCGGTCTCCGCGGTGGGCTGTGGGTCGTTTGAACCGGGACCTGTTAGAGGAGGCAGCCATAGTGCAGTCGTGGCTGTCTCCAGTGCCTCCTGACGAGGGGGTTGATGCTGCGGCGGGTCGCATTCGTGTTGCGCTTACGCAGGTGTGCGATGCGGCCATGCCGCGCGTCCGACGTCGGCCTCCTAGGAGGGAGGTCTACTGGTGGTCCCGGGAGTTGGTGGACCTCCGCGAGGCCTGCATTCGTGCCCGGAGGTCCTACACCCGCAGCCGGCGGCAACGCCGCGATGATAACGGGGAGGGCCCGCTGTACGAAGCGTACCAAGCAGCGCGTGAGGCTCTGAAGCTGGCCATCTGTCGCGCCAAGGAGCAGTCGCGGCAGGAGATGCTGGAGGGTCTCGATCGTGACCCCTGGGGTCGCCCATACCGCGCGGCGCTGAGCAAGCTCCGTGCGACGGGACCCCCCCTTACCGAGTCCCTTCAGCCTAGCTTCCTCACCGAAGTGGTCGAGGGCCTATTCCCGCCACAGGCGGAGCACACGCCCCCGGCGATGGCCGCAGAGGCCGAAGTCCGGGAGGCCGACGAAGAGGTGGTGGTTCCGCTTGTCACGGAGGCGGAGATGGGGGCGACCGTTCTGCGCATTCGCTCGAAGCGGACCGCCCCCGGGCCGGACGGAATTCCGGCCCGAGTGTTGGCCCTTGCCCTTGACCATATGGGCGACCGCCTCAGGGAACTGTTTGACGCGTGTCTGTCGTTGGGGAGGTTCCCTGAGTGCTGGAAGGTGGGGAAGCTGGTGCTCCTGCCCAAACCGGGGAGAGCCCCGGACTCGGTCGCGGCCTACAGGCCTATCGTACTGCTGGACGAGGCGGGGAAGTTGCTGGAGAGGATTCTCGCTGCCCGCATCGTCCGGCACCTCGAGGAGGTGGGGCCTGATCTGTCGGACGCCCAGTTTGGTTTCCGCGCAGGGCGTTCGACGATCGACGCCATTCTGGCCCTGAGGGCCGCGACCGAGGAAGCCGTCAGGGGAAGCGGCGTACTGTTGGCGGTGTCCTTAGACATCGCCAACGCATTTAATACTCTGCCATTCGGCAGCATCAGAGAGGCACTCCGATTCCATGGGGTGCCCGCATACCTGAGGCTGCTGATGGCAGACTATTTGGAGCGGAGGTTTGTGTTGTGCGAGGACCGAGCAGGCGACGAAGTGCGCAGGGCGATATCGCGCGGTGTTCCACAGGGGTCCGTCCTTGGCCCTCTCCTGTGGAACATCGGCTATGACTGGGCCCTGCGCGGAGTCTTGCCCCCCGGGCTGGGCGTATTCTGTTACGCTGACGACACGTTGGTAGCAGCCCGGGGACGCAACTTTGAGGAGGCGGCTCGTCTGGCCACCACGGGGGTCTCTCAGGTGGTCGGGCGAATCGAGGCGCTGGGGCTTAAGGTGGCCCTCAACAAGACGGAGGCCCTGTTGTTCCATGGGCCCCGTCGCGGGCCGCCTGCCGGTGCCTCGATCACCGTCGGCTCGGTTCTCGTACCGGTTCAGGCCCAGATGAGATATCTGGGCCTGGTGTTGGATGGGCGATGGCTCTTCGACGAGCACTTCCGCCAGCTTGAGCCGAAACTGGACGGCGCGGCGTCCGCCCTCGGGCGATTATTGCCCAACCTGGGCGGACCCAGCTTAGCGTGCCGGAGGCTCTACACGGGGGTAGTCCGGTCGATGGCGCTGTACGGCGCACCGGTGTGGGCGGGGTCCCTGACCGCCCAGAACCGCGCGCGGTTATGCCGACCGCAGCGCACTTTGGCGGTCAGGGCAATACGCGGGTACCGCACCGTGTCCGCAGACGCGGCATGCGCGCTGGCCGGTACACCCCCGTGGGATTTGGAGGCGGAAGTGCTCGCCGACGTTTATCGGCGAACGGCCGAATTTCGAGCAGGCGGAGGCGGTCGCCCTCTGCTCGAGCAGGTGCGTGAGTGGCGCGAGGCCGCTCGCCGAGCCATCGTGGCCCGATGGTCAGCCCGGCTGGAGGCTCCACGTGCGGGTCTTCGCACGGTGGAGGCGCTCCGGCCGGTCCTTTCGTTGTGGGTGTGGCGACAGCACGGGACCCTTTCCTTCCGGCTGGTGCAGGTGTTATCCGGGCACGGGTGCTTCGGATACTACCTGCACAAGGTCGCGAGGAGGGAATCGAGTCCCGCCTGTCACCACTGCGATTGTGGCGAGGACACGGCGCAGCATACGCTGGAGTTCTGCCCGGCGTGGGCGCAGCAGCGTCGTGCCCTCGTCGAGACCATCGGTGTGGATCTCTCGCTATCGGCCATAATCCGCTCCATGGCCGATAGCGACAGGAATTGGTGTGCGGTCGCATCCTTCTGCGAGAACGTCATCTCGCAGAAGGAGGCGGCGGAGCGGGCCAGGGAGGAAAGTCTCCTCGCTGACTCGATCCGTCGCCGGCGCGCCGATGCGCGTCTGATGCCCCCCTAGCGATGGCTGAGGGTGGGAGATCGGGGTATTTTTTCTCCCACCCGCACCCTTCCGTGTAGGCGCGGCGTCTCTGGTGCACCCAGACGCCGCCGCAAGTGTTGGTGCCCGCGGGTTGTGGGCAGTCGCTGGGTGGGTCGCTGATGTTGTATCAGGTTCCGGTGGCCCACCCGCTAAGGCGAGGCGACGGTGCACAGGGGGGTTTTAGTCGGTATGCCGGCCGTTCGCTCTAGGCCGGAGAGCCCGACATAACCGTCCCACCTCCCCGAGTGGGACGGTATGCATCAGGAGCATTTCCCCCCTCCCAAAAAAAAAAAAAAAAAAAAGGTTAGGTTAGGTTAGGTTAGGTTAGGTTAGGTTAGGTTAGGTTAGGTTAGGTTAGGTTAGGTTAGGTTAGGTTAGGTTAGGTTAGGTTAGGTTAGGTTGGGGTGTGGGTCAGAAAACCTCCTCGTGGTACACCCTGGGCAACGTTGGCAATAATGCTCTTCATTATTGCTGGCGGCTAATATTCTGACAACCGGTGCCTTGTGCCGTCGCGTTCGGCACCGGTGGCGGGGGGATGGACGCTAGTCCCATCCCCAGGCCGGAGGCCCAATCTTTGGGCCCGGCTCTCCCAGTACCGCTCTGTTTTAGAGTGGACATGGGAGAGCCTCTTTGACGGGTTCGGCGTGCACTCACCCTGCCGCTGAACAGACAACGGGGTCCCTTCTCGTCGCTCTGACGACTCTCCCCCACTTTTCGTTTCCCCTTTTATTTTTGTCTTTTATTTTTGGTTTGTCCCTTTTTGTTTTTTGTTCCTTTTGGTTCTGCGTCCATTTTGTTTTTGTCCCCTTTTGTTTTGTTGTTCCCCCTTTTCTTTTGTCTTTTGTCCCCGTTGTCACCGTCTGGAGCAAATCGTAACCCCGTATTGTGCAGTGTCGTGGATCACGTCTCGCGGCTGCTGACGGGAGCGAGGGTCTTGGCTTCACCGCCCGGACTGCGAGGGAGTGGCCCTCTATAAAAACCACCCCGAATCTCAAGTTGCTGCCGCACGGCGAGGAGATGCATGGCTGATGGGTAGTTCAGTCGTTAGTGCGGCCCCTCAGGGTACCTGCCGTCCCCCTGTAGTATTAGGCTTGCCCGGGTATCGGGATCTCTGCCCGGGTCGACGTTTATTTCTCCCGCACTCGTGGGTCGTATTATGGAACCAATAAAATCTATTTTAAAAAAAAAGTCGTTGAGGGAGAGTAGGTCGCGCACGCCCAGTACTGCGCGTTCCGAAGAGGATGAGGATGAGTACGTGCCGTCTGAGCACGAGAGTGACGTTGTGGAGTTAACTTCGGAGGCTACTCCGGAGAAAGCTCCACGGAAGCGGTTGCGGTCTGCGCAGCCATCGGAGTCGGACGGCTCAAGTGACGACGCGGTGTCGGCTGCGAAAGTGCCAACAGCACGACGTGGACGTGGTCGTCCGCCCACCCACGGCAGATACGTGGGTCTGGGCAAGGCCAAGGCCGAACTTGCTGCTGCGTTGCAGAAGGCCGAAGCTGAGGAGCGCACGTCCGAGGAGGACAGCGTAATTGCTGAGGCAGCGCGGCGAGTTGCGGCGGCTCGGAAGCAGCAGGTCGTGGAGCCGGATGCGGAGGACTTGCCGGTAACACAATTAAAGACCCGGCTGGAAGACGCCTTGGAGGCGATCCGTTTGGTCTCCAAAAAGTCAAAGGGTCTTAAAGGCACGTGCCAGAAGACCCTTAAAGAGTCGATGGAGGCCATCCGGGAGATTGCGGAGGCCGTATTCAGCCGCACAGCCAGCGAGGAGGTCCAAAAACTGCAGGCCGAAAATGTCAGATTAGCGCAGGAGGTTGCCGAGCTCAAGTTACGACAGGAGCAGTTTGAGAAGCGGCAGGACCAAAACACTAACAGGAAGGAGTCGGAGCTCGTGGCTCTGGTCCGGCAAGAGCTTGGCGAATTTCGCGCCAAGCTTTCGGTTATGGAGGGCCGGCTGCTGCGCCCTCCTCTAGCAGCAGACAGACTCAGAGAGCCTGTCCTGCCTGCTCCTCCGAAGCCCGCGCCGCCAACATATGCGGCTAAAGCAAGGGCTTCGCGGCCCCCCGCGGCTGCTCCATCGGCCGGCACCACAAATTTGGCAAGCCCAAAGGGCAGAAAAAAGACGAAGGCGAAGCGCGCACCCGCAGCTGCCCAGGAACGCCCTGCGGCTCCGAGCAAACAACCAGTCACGATCGCACGCCAAGCCGACGACTGGGAAGTCGTCGGCCAGAAGAAACAGGCAGCGAAAATGAAGAAGAAGGCGGCTAAGAAGGCCAGGCAGGCGGCCAAAAAGACGGCGAGGAAGCTCCAGGCCCCTCGCTCCACTGCAGTTGTGTTAACACTGCAGCCGGCTGCCATCGAGCGAGGGACCACTTACGCGGAGCTCCTCAGGAAGGCGCGGACGGCGATCGACCCCGGCAAGTTGGGGATAACGGCGGGCTTGCGGTGCCGGACTACACAGACCGGCGCCCGCCTTATTGAGGTGCCGGGAGTCGCAAGCGGCGACCAGGCGGACCGCCTGGCGGAAAGTCTCCGCCAGGTTTTAGAGCCAGAAGAGGTCCGCGTCTCCAGGCCCCAAAAGTGCGTTGATATGCGCATCACGGGCCTGGATGACTCTGTATCAAAAGAAGAGGTCGTCGCTGCCGTCGCCAGGACCGGTGCATGCCCTGCAGAGCAAATTAAGTGCGGGGATATTAAGCAGGGCCGTTCCGGTATGGGGACGGCCATTATTGGCTGTCCGGTCGCCGTTGCCAGGAAACTGGCCGATGGCCGGCGTCTTTTGGTGGGGTGGGTTTCGGCGCAAATTAAAGCGCTGGAGCCCAGGCTCGCCCGATGCTACCGCTGCCTGTCCAGCGGCCACGTAGGCGTCATGTGCCCCTCGCGGGTTGACTGCACCGGCCGCTGTTTCCGTTGCGGTCAGCCCGGTCACGTGGCCGCAACGTGCGAGGCCACGCCGCACTGTGTTTTGTGTGCGGCGGCGGGCAAACCAGCGGAGCACCGGGCGGGTGGCAAGGGGTGCGCCGCCACCAATAAAAGACTGCCGCCACGGTCGCCTGCCTCGGCGTCGGTAGCAGCCAAGGTCGCCGCTTCTGCGGTCGGAGGGGCGGAGGCCAGTATGGAGACGTAATGTCTCCACGCTTCCGTCTCCTCCAGAGTAATTTAAACCACTGCGCCAGAGCTCAGGACCTTCTCCTCCAGAGCATGGCGCAGTGGTCAATTCATGTCGCCGTCGTAGCCGAGCCCTATTTTGTCCCTCCCAGGGCTGACTGGGTAGGGGACCTCGATGGCTCGGTGGCGTTAATTTCGCCGGCCGCCGCCGGCACCCCGTCCTTCGAGAACATCGTCCGAGGACGGGGCTGCGTCGCAGCACTCGTAGGAGAAGCGGTTGTGGTGGGCGGCTACTTCTCACCCAACCGACCTCTCGCCGACTTCGAGGAGTATCTCCTCGAACTGAACGTCGTCGTCGCTCGAAGCCACCCTCGGCCCGTGCTCTTCGTCGGGGACCTCAATGCCAAATCCTCGGCTTGGGGTTCCGCGACCACGGACGCGAGGGGTGAATTGCTCGAGGAGTGGGCCGTAGAAAACGGCCTGCTAGTCCTCAATCGTGGGTCAGTGCACACGTGCGTGCGTCAGCGGGGTGGGTCAGTTATTGATGTCTCTTTTGCTAGCCCCGCACTAGCACGCCGTGTCCAAGGCTGGCGCGTCGTTGAGGGGGTGGAGACGTTGTCGGACCATCGTTATATACGGTTCGACGTCTCCGCCCAGACCTCCGACCCCCCAGCCCCGAGGGCCCTGATTGGGGGCGGTCCGCGTTGGGCTTTAAAGAAGCTAAATCGGGAGGTCCTCCTGGAAGCCTCCATTGTTCAGGCCTGGGCGCCAGCACCGGCCAGGCCTGACAACGTCGATACGGAGGCTGAGTGGTTCCGGGAGGCCATAACGCAAGTTTGCGATGCGGCGATGCCTAGAGTACCTTTAAATATTCCAGCTAGGCGTCGGGTGTACTGGTGGTCGGATCATATAGGCGACCTGCGCCATGCGTGCGTAGCGGCCAGACGCCAGTACATCCGGCTTCGAAGGAGGCGTCGCCGCCCTCCCGATTTTGACGTCAGGGAGGCGGAATTGTACGAGGCCTACAGAGCGGCCAAGAAAGCTCTTAAGTTAGCCATCAAGCGGGCCAAGGATCAGGCCCGCCAAGAGCTGCTGGGGACTCTGGACCGTAATCCCTGGGGGCGTCCATACCTAATGGTCAGGGGCAAGCTTCGCCCCTGGGCGCCCCCCTTGTCCCAGAGTCTCCGGCCACAGTTGGTTGAGGAGGTGGTGGCCGCTCTGTTTCCCTCACGGGCGGAGCACGCTCCTCCGCCGATGGTTCCGCCTTCCATGGCGTCCAGCGCGGACTTTGACGACGACGTGGTTCCCGAAGTGACCCAAGTAGAGTTGCGAGCGGCGGTGTCGAGACTTCGCTCGAAAAACACCGCCCCAGGGCCCGACGGCATTCCAGGCCTTGCGTTGGCCCTGGTCCTGGAGGAGCTCGCGCCCCGACTCAGGGGGCTCCTCAGTGAGTGTCTTCAGCGGGGCCAGTTTCCGCGCCAGTGGAAGGTGGGGAAACTGGTCCTGATCAGGAAGGAGGGGCGCCCGGCGGACTCTCCGTCCGCCTACCGGCCCATTGTTTTGCTGGACGAGGTGGCTAAACTCTTCGAGTTTATTATTGCGGAGCGCCTCGTCCAGCGTCTTTCTTCAGTGGGTCCGGATCTGGCGGAGAACCAATATGGTTTCCGCCGCGGGCGCTCCACTATTGACGCTGTCCAGCGTGTGAGGAGCCTGGCGGAGGATGCGGTGTCCCGGGGCGAGGTCGTCTTCGCGGTGTCTCTTGACATCGCGAATGCCTTTAACACCTTGCCCTGGAGTTGTATCAGGGAGGCACTCGTGTTCCATCGAGTGCCGACCTACCTCCGCCGCATAGTCGGGGCATATTTATCGGAGAGGGTAGTAGTCTACCCGGGTCACGACGGTTGGAGTCGGCGAGAGATGTCGTGCGGTGTTCCACAGGGATCGGTTCTGGGTCCGCTCCTGTGGAACATCGGTTACGACTGGGTGCTGCGAGGTGCGCTCCTCCGTGGCGTTGGCGTCATTTGTTACGCCGACGACACGCTCGTTACTGCGAGGGGTAAGTCGCACCGGGCGGCGGCCATATTGGCGACCGCTGGGGTCGCACAAGTCGTCAATCGTATCCGGCGGTTGGGCCTCGAGGTGGCTCTGTCCAAGTCCGAGGCCGTTTGTTTTCACGGCCCTCGGAACCAGCCACCTCCAGAGGCCCATATCATGGTAGGAGGGGTCCGCATCGGCGTCGAGTCAACCCTGAAGTATTTAGGTCTCTTGCTCGACGGCCGATGGGACTTTACAGCCCACTTCAGTCGTTTGGCCCCCATTCTTCGGGGCGCTGCAGGCGCGCTCGCGCGTCTGCTGCCCAACCTTGGGGGGCCAAATCCCTCCTGCCGGAGGCTCTACGAGGGGGTCGTGCGGTCCATGGCCCTGTATGGGGCCCCAGTTTGGGCGGATAACCTGACGGCCCGTAACATTTCGGCGCTTCGTGCACCACAGCGCGCCATGGCCGTCAGGTTAATAAGAGGATACCGCACGATCTCGTTCGAGGCTGCGAGCCTCCTCGCCGGATCGATGCCATGGGACCTGGAAGCGGCGCTCCTGGCGTCGCTCTATCGTTGGCGCCAGGAGGCGCTAGCTCGGGGCGAAGGACCTAGTCTTTCCGCAGTCGAGGCGGCAAGGTCCGAGCTCCGCCAGGTCCTAGTGGCAAATTGGAAGGAACGACTTGTGCACCCCAGTGCCGGGCACGCCACGATCGTGGCGGTAAGTCCCGTGTTTGAGGAGTGGCTGGAGAGGCGGCATGGCGCCCTCACCTTCCGGCTGACACAGGTTTTGACCGGCCATGGTTGTTTTGGCCGGTTCCTGTGTCGCATAGGCCGGCAAGAGACGCCCGGTTGTCACCACTGCGGCGACTGCCGCGACGTTGTTGAGGACACGGCGCTGCACACACTGGCGGTTTGCCCCGCCTGGGCATCGCAGCGCCGTGAGTTGATCGCGGCAGTCGGATCGGTTGCCCTCTCGCTCCCGGCCGTAGTTCTGTCTATGGTCCGGAGTGAGAGGTCGTGGAACGCCGTCGCCTCCTTCTGTGAGGAAGTAATTTCCATCAAGGAGGCGGCGGAGCGGGAGAGGGAGCGTTTAAACCCACTCCCCAACCGCAGAGCCGGGCGCCGGAGGGCGCGAGACGACCTCCAGCCACCGTGAGGTTTGACCTGGGGGTGGCGGGCTTTGTGGGCCTGCCCGCCATCCGTTCAGCACCAGGTCCGAGAGGCGGCGTGCGTGTTCCCACGCGCGCCTCTATGTCGAGTCCGTCTCCCCTCTAGGGGGGAGACAGTAGGGAATATGTAGAGGTACCAGCGGGTAGATCTTTCGTGTAGTGGCCTGCCGTTTCATACGGCGGGCCGTAACCTCGGCGGGGTCGCGACTGCATGTGAAAGTGATTCGCGCGGCCCCGTCGACAGTGGTTTGTCGAGGAACACCGTGGTAGGTTTAGTCGGTATTCCGGGAGGTTCATTTTATCGTTTAACATCTTTCATTTACCCCGGCGAGTCCGACATAACCCCTCCGCCCGCCCCCGCGGAGGGGTATGCGTCATAGCATTCCCCCACGTAAAAAAAAAAAAAAAAAAAAAAAGGTTAGGTTAGGTTAGGTTAGGTTAGGTTAGGTTAGGTTAGGTTAGGTTAGGTTCCCGAAGTGACCCGGGTAGAATTAAGAGCGGCGGTGTCACGACTTCGTGCGAAGAACACCGCCCCAGGACCCGACGGCATTCCAGGCCGTGCGTGGGTCCTGGCCCTTGAGGAGCTCGGGCCCCGACTCAGGGGACTCCTCACATCATGTCTTCGGGAGGGCCAGTTCCCGAGTCAGTGGAAGGTTGGGAAACTGGTCCTCCTTAGGAAGCCGGGGCGTCCGGCGGACAGTCCGTCCGCCTACCGGCCCATTGTTTTGCTGGACGAGGTCGCTAAATTGTTCGAGAGAATTATCGCGGAGCGCCTCGTCCAGCACTTGTCTTCGGTGGGCCCGGATTTGGCGGACAGTCAGCATGGCTTCCGTCGCGGGCGCTCCACCATCAACGCGATTCAGCGTGTGAGGAGTCTGGCGGAGGAAGCAGTTACCCGGGGCGAGGTCGTCTTGGCGGTGTCACTCGACATTGCCAACGCCTTTAATACCTTGCCCTGGAGTTGTATTAGGGAGGCGTTAGTTTACCATTGCGTGCCTCCCTACCTCCGTCGCATAGTCGGGGCTTACTTAAATAATAGATTTATTGTTTATCCGGGTCATGACGGTTGGAGTCGGCGAGAGATGTCGTGCGGTGTTCCACAGGGATCGGTTCTGGGTCCGCTCCTGTGGAACATCGGCTACGACTGGGTGCTGCGAGGTGCGCTCCTCCGTGGCGTCGGCGTCATTTGTTACGCCGACGACACCTTAGTCACGGCAAGGGGTAAGTCGCACCGGGCGGCGGCCATGTTGGCGACCGCTGGGGTTGCACAAGTCGTTGGTCGTATCCGGCGGTTGGGCCTGGAGGTGGCTCTTTCTAAGTCCGAGGCCATTTTCTTTCATGGTCCTCGGAACCGGCCACCTCCAGGGGCCCACATTATGGTAGGAGGGGTCCGCATCGGTGTCGGGTCGACTCTCAAGTATCTGGGACTCGTACTCGACAGCCGGTGGGACTTTGCTGCACATTTTCGGGGTTTGGCCCCCAGTCTTCTGGGCGTTGCAGGCGCGTTAGCGCGCCTGCTGCCCAATTTAGGGGGGCCAAATGCCTCCTGCCGGAGGCTCTACGAGGGGGTCGTGCGGTCTAAGGCCCTATACGGAGCACCCGTGTGGGCCAACACCCTGACGGCCAAAAATGTGGCTGCTCTTCGGCGGCCACAACGCGTCATCGCCGTCAGGGCAATTCGAGGTTACCGCACGATTTCCTTCGAGGCAGCGAGCCTCCTTGCCGCATCATCGCCCTGGGACCTAGAGGCCGGGCTCCTGGCGTCGCTATTTCAATGGCGCCAGGAGGCACTGGTACGGGGTGAAGTGCCGTCGCATCGCGATATCGAGGTGCGGCGGCGCGAGCTCCGCGGGGTCCTAGTGGCAGAATGGGAGGAACGACTTGTCAATCCCAGCGCCGGGCACGCCACAATCGTGGCGGTAAGACCCGTACTCAGAGAGTGGCTGGAGAGGCGTCATGGCGCCCTCACGTTTCGTCTGACGCAGGTGCTGACCGGCCACGGTTGTTTCGGTCGGTACCTGTGTCGAATAGGCAAACAGGAGACGCCCGGCTGTCATCACTGCGGCGACTGCCGCGTCGTTGTCGAAGACACGGCGTTGCACACATTGGCGGATTGCCCTGCTTGGGCCACGCAACGCCGTGTCATGCACGCGGAAGTCGGTAGGGTCGTCCTCTCGCTCGAGGCTATGGTTCTGTCCATGGTTTCGAGTGAGAGGTCTTGGAATGCCGTTGCCTCCTTCTGTGAGGAGGTGATGTTAGTGAAGGAGGCGGCGGAGAGGGAGAGGGAACGTTCAATCCCTCTCCCCAACCGCAGAGCCGGGCGCAGGAGGGCGCGAGACGACCTCCAGCCACCTTGAGTAGAAGCCTGCGGGCGGTGGACCCATTGGGGCCGTCCACCGCCCGATCAGCGCAGGTCCGAGTAGGCGGCGTTCGTGTTCCGCGCACGCCTCTCGATGACGGAAGGGGGAACAGGTCCCCCGCTTTACCGTAGGGGACTAGATCCCCCAATCTTTTGTTTCGATGGTTGTGTGGGACCCGCCATGTCCATCGGCGGGTCGAACCTTCGGCGGGGTCGCGATTCGAATGTGAGAGCGATTCGCGCGGCTCCGCCATAAAGGTGTGAGGAACACCGCGGTGGTTTTAGTCGGTTCAGCCCAAATCCATCGTAGGGGCTGGATCCCGACATATCCCCATCGCCCGCCCCAAAACCGGCGATGGGGAATGTGATTGCACATTTCCCCGCGTAAAAAAAAAAAAAAAAAAAAGGTTAGGTTAGGTTAGGTTAGGTTAGGTTAGGTTAGGTTAGGTTAGGTTAGGTTAGGTTAGGTTAGGTTAGGTTAGGTTAGGTTAGGTTAGGTTAGGTTAGGTTAGGTTAGGTTAGGTTAGGTTAGGTTAGGTTAGGTTAGGTTAGGTTAGGTTAGGTTAGGTTAGGTTAGGTTAGGTTAGGTTAGGTTAGGTTAGGTTAGGTTAGGTTAGGTTAGGTTAGGTTAGGTTAGGTTTTTTTTTTTTTTTTTTTTTTTTTTTTTTTTTTTTTTTTTTTTTTTTGTTTCCTGACTATTCCGCCAACATGATTGGCGCCTATTTTATATCTTATGCTCTTCCATACTAGTTCTCGCTCTACATGCCTCTCGTACTTTCATGCCGCATACTTTGTCTTTCTTATATCCTTCTCCATTCATTCTTGTGGGTGGGGCGCCCACTTATATACTCTATACTACATAACTACTATTTAAACTTTATTTCTTATTTCTATTTTTAGGGGAAAATAAGGGAAGACTGTTCTTTTGTTTTTAATATACATAGTTATCTTAACCTAATATTAACTTATTTCTGCTTAATATTAACAATTTACTATATGACTTACTGTTACATTGACTTCCTTACAATTAGGTTTTAACTTTTTATTACACATCTTATATACTACTTATTTTTATGTTTACATTTATATTTTGTACAATATAATTGAAACATAATAGTTTCATCCATTTTTGTTTTTCTTAATTACCTTATGGGCTATGTTTTCACAATACGCCAGAAATTTATCCCTACTTTTACCCGACACAATTTGTACAATACTATCTGCTGTTATCTTTTCTCCTATTTCCTGCTCTATATTAAATCTTTCTAGTGAGTAAACAGGACAGTGCAGGATGAGGTGCGGGATAGTTTCGCCGACCTCGGGGTCACAGATGCACGATGGGCTCTCCTTACACTTGAAACGATTCAAGTATTCTGAGAACCCACCGTGCCCCGTCAACACTTGCGTCAGCACGCCTGTCGGCCGAACCTTTTGTACAATACGGTAGGCTGCTACGGCATCTGGAAGAAACATTTTCGTCACTGAGGCAGTCTCGCCCGACATATATCTCCGATTCCATTCACTGAGCGATCCCATGCGGATCTGACTTCTGATGAATGAAATCGGACACAAGTCGTAGTCTGGCTTCCTCCGTGACGTCAATGCCGCTTCCTTCGCCAATTCGTCCGCGCGCTCATTCCCCGGCAGGCCCGCGTGGGCTTTGACCCAGAACAGAGACACAGCTTTGCTCTGTTCCAAAGCCAGTGCCAAATTGGCTCGTGCTCGCAGCACCAGGGGATGGAGCGAGCCACTGCCTGTCAGCGACTGCAATGCTGACATTGAGTCGCTGTACAGGCCGTAGCTCGACTCGTTGCACTTGAGGACTTCGTCAGTTGCCTTGCAAATGGCCAGTAGTTCCGCCTGGTAGACTGTGCAGTACGCGGCAAGGCTAAGCTTGAGGTTCCGGACTTCGCCTGCATTATCCCAAATAGATAATGCGGCTCCAACCTTCCCCTCAATCTTGCTGCCGTCAGTGAAGATTCGCACTGTCTGCACATTGTAGCTGTCCACAAGCTGTTGGTCTGCCAGGCACACGAATTCCAAGGTCCTTCGCTTGGCAGGGTGAGGAATCTCCGCAAACCTCGCCATACTTTCGATCTCTCTGTCTCCTGGCACGAACTGGGACGACCCTCTCCTTGCCTCATACATGGCGGCTGCCTCTTGTATGCGCAGGTCTAGAGGTAGTATCCCAGCCAGTACCAGTGCCGAGTTTAGGGAGACTGTACGGTAAGATTTGCAGAGCTTCTGGACGAATCCTCTTTGGACGGATCCTAGCTTCTTCCGTATGCCCAACTTTTTCGTAGCTGGGGCCCAGGCTGCGGCTGCGTACGTGATTATTGGCTCTACAGTTGCAGTGTAGATGGTGTGTATGACCTCTCTGTGAAGGCCCCAACTGACTTTTGCCGCTCGTGAGAGTTGTTTGTAAATTTCAGCGGCTTTCTTAACAACAATCTTGGCATGTTCATTGAACGTCAGTCTGTCATCAATTGTTAAGCCCAGCAGTTTCATGTGTCGGACCATGACGATTTCAACCCCAGCCATGCTCAGGATTGGTGTGTCGTGCTTGAGTTTGTTGGTAACCAACATCGCGCAGGTCTTGTGTGGAGCGAACTTAAGTTTGTTTTTGACACCCCAACCCTGAACGTGACTGAGTACTGCATTGGCGATACTGGAGACCTCACTCGCTGTATCGCCATCCACAACTAACACAATGTCATCTGCAAAAGCCTGCACAAAGTTCCCTCTCCTTTCCAAGTCATGCAGAAGCGGATCCAGTAACAGGTTCCATAAGATAGGACCACCGATCGAACCCTGGACACAGCCCTTGTTGGTCTCTCTCGTGCATTCTTCCCCAGCATACCTTACCCTCACTTTCCGGCAGTCGAGATAGCTATCAAGTAGCCTCCTGGTGTTCACCGGGCACCTTTCCTCAGCCAGTCTGACTTTGATAGCTGGCCACCATGCGCTATCGAAGGCTCCCTCTATATCCAATGACACCAGGACAATTAGCTTCTTCAGCCTCAACTTGTCCTGTACGTGTTGGTTAGGTTAGGTTAGGTTAGGTTAGGTTAGGTTAGGTTAGGTTAGGTTAGGTTAGGTTAGGTTAGGTTAGGTTAGGTTAGGTTAGGTTAGGTTAGGTTAGGTTAGGTGGGGTGTGTGGCCAGAGAGAACCTCCTAGTGTGCCTGACGGTTGCTAGTCCTTTCCACATTTTCGTGGATGGGAACGGCAGACGTTGGGCCGGTACACCCCGGGCAACACGGGTAATCATGTCCTTTCGGGGGCATTATTACTCGTGGCTAATACTCTGGCACGCGCGTAGGGAACCCGAGGCGTTTTGTCTCGGGGTTATCGACCCGCGAGGGCCGCGTTTGGGGGTCTCTCCACGTGTTCCTCTGATCAACAGAGGACACGTGGATTTGAGACGGGGGGATAGAGGAAGAAAACCTCTATAAAAAATCACCAGTGGGGGCCGTAAGGCCGGGGCGGTTTATTTTATTTACTTTATTCTATTTTATTTACTTTATTTTAGTATATTTTATTTTATTTTTACTTTATTTATTTTGTTTACATTGTTTGCACTAGTAGTACTAGTAGCACACAAGCGCCTGTAGTCGAATACCACATCTGATATGGATGGATTGTGCGTGGAGTTGAGAGTTGAGGGCTGCCAGTAGTTCTGGCATTAGGCGGTGGCACATAGGGGAAGGGAAACCTAACCCTGCCTCCATCTTCACATCGTTACCCGTTGAGTGTCGTTGATCACGTCTAGCGGCTCAACGGGACCGAGGGGCTTGCCTTAGTTGGCCGGCCCGCGAGAAGGAAAACTCAGACCACCCAACAGCGAAGTTGTAAAAACCTCTGGGTACCTGTCGTCCCCCAGCAGTATGTAGGCCTTCCCTCGGAATGAGCGTCACCCGAGGGTCGATTATAGATCGTCTCTACTCGTGGGAATTTAATGGATAATTCAGTACAAAACCAAAAACTCGATGAGAAGGAGGAGAAGAAGACGGAGGAGCAAGGAGTCCTTTTGCGCGACTCCAAAGGGCGCTTTAAGCGCCCTTTACGACCACGCGCCAGCGATGGCGGAAGAATGAGGGCATGCACGCCCACCAGTGCGTGTCCTTCAGAGAGCCGGACGTCATTGGCGTCGACGCCGAACGGAAGCCGGAGGAGCTCCGTGAGCCTCGGTGTCGAGTCCGAGTCCGAGGACCTGGACTCCCGCGACCTCAGCGGTCGGGTCTCTAGGACCCGGAAGCGTAGCAGGAGCAGGTCGCCAGAGGCGGAGCGCAACGCACCAGCGATCAAGGTGCCCGCCCCCAGTTCGCCGGTACATGGGTCACGGTCAGTGACCCAGGACCCATTTAGTAGGCGGGAATCGGTCGCCCACACCCGACAAGAGGGGGAGCGCGCAGCAGAGCAATTTGTTGCGCAGCTCCTGGACGAGAGCTCGAGCTCTGATGTAGACCTCGTCCAGTCCGCCGCAGACTCTGTGGCCGCCATAATCACGGTGGCCACAAAAAGCCAAAATTTGAAGGGCACCTTTGTTAATGCCCTCAAAAAGGCGGCCTCTCACCTCCAGGAGGTGGTGCAAACGCTCGCGGAGCGTACCACCTCCGACGAGACGAGGCGGTTGCGGGCGGCAAACGACCGCCTGGCAGGGGAGGTGGCTGAGCTCCGTGCTGAGCTCAGCCAAGTTAAGGAGTGCTTGCGGCAGCCAAATGCCATACCTCGGCAAGGAGAGGAGCAGTGCTCCCTGCTGACCGACGCGCAGCTGCGCCAGGTCATGTCGTCCGTTGGGACCATGATCAACGTGCGGCTGGGGAGTCTGGAGGCAAGATTACCTCCAGAACCGCGCCGCCGTCCACCACTCGCAGCGGATAACCACGCGCCCGCTGCTAGGGACCCAGTGGTCACGTCGGGCCAGCGGTCCTATGCGACGGCGGCGTCAGCGTCGGCCAGCGTCCCCGCGGGGTCGAGACCTGCAGCCGGGAAGAAGGGGACTTCCAAAGCCCCTTCCCAGTCCCAGAGGGACTTCCCGCCCTTGAGTTCAACACCTGCGGGCTCAAGACGCGCCCCGGCGCCGAAGGAACGGGCACCCGCAACAACCACGGGTGCGCCAAGACTGGTTTCTGTCCCTGGTCCGTCTGCGTCTTCTAATGAGGGCTGGCAGACGGCCGGGGAGAAAATGGAGATTCGGCGTCGGAAGAGGCGCGAACGCAGGAGCGCTGCAAGGGCTGCGGCTGCCGAGCGGCAAAAAGAAGTGAAGAAGAGCAAGAAGGCGAAAAAGAAGAGGCCCGGGAAGCTCCGGCCGCCAAGATCGGCCGCCGTGGTCGTAACGGTGTCGCCGGAGGCGGCGGAGCGCGGCCTTTCCTACGCCGCCGTCTTTAAGAAGGCGCGGGAGAGCGTCGGTGTGGCGGACCTAGGCCCCACCGGCATCAAGACCCGCCTTGCCCAAACGGGGGCTCGCATTCTTGAGTTCCCCGGTGCGGAGGGCGCAAAGACGGCGGACACAATCGCGGAAAGGCTGCGAGGGTTGTTCGGGGCGGAGGAAGGCGTAAAGATCGCCAGGCCCGTGAAGTGCGTGGAATTCCGTGTCACTGGCCTTGACGATTCGATCACGCCTGACGATGTCCGGGAGGCTATCCAGGCTAAAACTGGATGCAGCCTGGACAACGTCAAGGTTGGCGCAATCCGCCCCGGTCCTGGCGGTGTCGGAGCTGTGGTAGCGCAGTGCCCCGTCGCAGCAGCCAACACTTTGGTTGCTGGAGGAAGGCTCCTCGTAGGCTGGAGTTCCGCCAAGGTCTCTTTGTTGGCGGCCAGGCCTGCGAGGTGCCATAAATGCATGGCCGAGGGGCACGTGCGCGCCACATGCAGAAGTGGCTTCGACTGCAGCGGACTATGCTTCCGCTGCGGCCAGCCGGGGCACAAGGCGACGGATTGTTCCGCCGCCCCCCATTGCCCCGCGTGTGCGGCGGGTAAATTGCCCGCCAATCATATTATGGGGCGAAGGGGATGCAACCCTCCCCGGGCTTCCAAGCCCAAGAACGTCGCGGGTAGCCAATCGACCCAGGCTACCCCCGCCGTCGTCGCCGCTCTTTCGCCGTCGCGGATGGAGGAGGATGTGGTTGCAAGTACTTCGGCCCAATAATGGACCACGACTGCACCCATCTCCTCCAGGCGAACCTCAACCACTGCGCCGGTGCGCAGGATCTCTTCCTGCAATCCATTGCGCAGTGGTCGATTGGTGTGGCCGTAGCCGCGGAGCCCTATTATGTTCCTCCCCGCCCAAACTGGGTGGGTGACCGGGACGGCTCCGTGGCAGTCATCAGCTCCACGGCCCCGCGTTCCCCGCCCTTGTCGCTCAAAGATAGGGGCTCGGGATACGTGGCGGCCGAATGGGGGGGATTACTCGTTTTCGGGGTGTACTTCTCCCCCAATCGGAGTCTGGCTGATTTCGAGGTCTTCCTCACATCTTTGGAGACCTCGATACGGCGTTTGGCATCAGGCCGCGTCCTGGTGATGGGGGACTTCAACGCAAAGTCCGGCGCGTGGGGGTCTCCCAGAACGGACGCCCGCGGTAGAGCGGTGGAAGAGTGGGCAAATTCGGTGGGCCTCTGTCTGCTCAACAGAGGCACCACCGACACTTGTGTTCGGCAGCAGGGCGGGTCGATAGTGGACCTCTCGTTCGCTAGCCCTGCTGTCGCGAACAACGTAAGGAACTGGCGAGTCCTAGAGGAGGTCGAGACTCTCTCGGATCACCGCTATATCCGAGCAGAGATCTCCCGGAATCCTCAGGACCCAGTTAGGGGTCACATGGCGGACAGAGCTCCCCGGTCTCCGCGGTGGGCTGTGGGTCGTTTGAACCGGGACCTGTTAGAGGAGGCAGCCATAGTGCAGTCGTGGCTGTCTCCAGTGCCTCCTGACGAGGGGGTTGATGCTGCGGCGGGTCGCATTCGTGTTGCGCTTACGCAGGTGTGCGATGCGGCCATGCCGCGCGTCCGACGTCGGCCTCCTAAGAGGGAGGTCTACTGGTGGTCCCGGGAGTTGGTGGACCTCCGCGAGGCCTGCATTCGTGCCCGGAGGTCCTACACCCGCAGCCGGCGGCGACGCCGCGATGATAACGGGGAGGGCCAGCTGTACGAAGCGTACCAAGCAGCGCGTGACGCTCTGAAGCTGGCCATCTGTCGCGCCAAGGAGCAGTCGCGGCAGGAGATGCTGGAGGGTCTCGATCGTGACCCCTGGGGTCGCCCATACCGCGCGGCGCTGAGCAAGCTCCGCGCGACGGCCCCCCCCCTTACCGAGTCCCTTCAGCCTAGCTTCCTCACCGAAGTGGTCGAGGGCCTATTCCCGCCACAGGCGGAGCACACGCCCCCGGCGATGGCCGCAGAGGCCGAAGTCCGGGAGGCCGACGAAGAGGTGGTGGTTCCGCCTGTCACGGAGGCGGAGATGGGGGCGGCCGTTCTGCGCATTCGATCGAAGCGGACCGCCCCCGGGCCGGACGGAATTCCGGCCCGAGTGTTGGCCCTTGCCCTTGACCACATGGGCGACCGCCTCAGGGAACTGTTTGACGCGTGTCTGTCGTCGGGGAGGTTCCCTGAGTGCTGGAAGGTGGGGAAGCTGGTGCTCCTGCCCAAACCGGGGAGAGCCCCGGACTCGGTCGCGGCCTACAGGCCTATCGTACTGCTGGACGAGGCGGGGAAGTTGCTGGAGAGGATTCTCGCTGCCCGCATCGTCCGGCACCTCGAGGAGGTGGGGCCCGATCTGTCGGACGCCCAGTTTGGTTTCCGCGCCGGGCGTTCGACGATCGACGCCATTCTGGCTCTGAGGACCGCGACCGAGGAAGCCGTCAGGGGAGGCGGCGTGATGTTGGCGGTGTCCTTAGACATCGCCAACGCATTTAATACTCTGCCATTCGGCAGCATCAGAGAGGCACTCCGATTCCATGGGGTGCCCGCATACCTGAGGCTGCTGATGGCAGACTATTTGGAGCGGAGGTTTGTGTTGTGCGAGGACCGAGCAGGCGACGAAGTGCGCAGGGCTATATCGCGCGGTGTTCCACAGGGGTCCGTCCTTGGCCCTCTCCTGTGGAACATCGGCTATGACTGGGCCCTGCGCGGAGTCTTGCCCCCCGGGCTGGGCGTATTCTGTTACGCTGACGACACGTTGGTAGCAGCCCGGGGACACAACTTTGAGGAGGCGGCTCGCCTGGCCACCACGGGGGTCTCTCAGGTGGTCGGGCGAATCGAGGCGCTGGGGCTTAAGGTGGCCCTCAACAAGACGGAGGCCCTGTTGTTCCATGGGCCCCGTCGCGGGCCGCCTGCCGGCGCCTCGATCACCGTCGGCTCGGTCCTCGTACCGGTTCAGGCCCAGATGAGATATCTGGGCCTGGTGTTGGATGGGCGATGGCTCTTCGACGAGCACTTCCGCCAGCTTGAGCCGAAGCTAGACGGCGCGGCGTCCGCCCTGGGCCGATTATTGCCCAACCTGGGCGGACCCAGTTTGGCGTGCCGGAGGCTCTACACGGGGGTAGTCCGGTCGATGGCGCTGTACGGCGCACCGGTGTGGGCGGGGTCCCTGACCGCCCAGAACCGCGCACGGTTATGCCGACCGCAGCGCACTTTGGCGGTCAGGGCAATACGCGGGTACCGCACCGTGTCCGCAGACGCGGCATGCGCGCTGGCCGGTACACCCCCGTGGGATTTGGAGGCGGAAGTGCTCGCCGACGTTTATCGGCGAACGGCCGAATTTCGAGCAGGCGGAGGTGGTCGCCCTCTGCTCGAGCAGGTGCGTGAGTGGCGCGAGGCCGCTCGCCGAGCCATCGTGGCCCGATGGTCAGACCGGCTGGAGGCTCCACGTGCGGGTCTTCGCACGGTGGAGGCGCTCCGGCCGGTCCTTTCGTTGTGGGTGTGGCGACAGCACGGGACCCTTTCCTTCCGGCTGGTGCAGGTGTTATCCGGGCACGGGTGCTTCGGATACTACCTGCACAAGGTCGCGAGGAGGGAATCGAGTCCTGCCTGTCACCACTGCGATTGTGGCGAGGACACGGCGCAGCATACGCTGGAGTTCTGCCCGGCGTGGGCGCAGCAGCGTTGTGCCCTCGTCGAGACCATCGGTGTGGATCTCTCGCTATCGGCCATAATCCGCTCCATGGCCGATAGCGACAGGAATTGGTGTGCGGTCGCATCCTTCTGCGAGAACGTCATCTCGCAGAAGGACGCGGCGGAGCGGGCCAGGGAGGAAAGTCTCCTCGCTGACCCGATCCGTCGCCGGCGAGCTGGGCGGCGTCGGCGCGCCGATGCGCGTCTGATGCCCCCCTAGCGATGGCTGAGGGTGGGAGATCGGGGTATTTTTTCTCCCACCCGCACCCTTCCGTGTAGGCGCGGCGTCTCTGGTGCACCCAGACGCCGCCGCAAGTGCTGGTGCCCGCGGGTCGTGGGCAGTCGCTGGGTGGGTCGCTGATGTTGTATCAGGTTCCGGTGGCCCACCCGCCAAGGCGAGGCGACGGTGCACAGGGGGGTTTTAGTCGGTATGCCGGCCGTTCGCTCTAGGCCGGAGAGCCCGACATAACCGTCCCACCTCCCCGAGTGGGGCGGTATGCATCAGGAGCATTTCCCCCCCCTCCCAAAAAAAAAAAAAAGGTTAGGTTAGGTTAGGTTAGGTTAGGTTAGGTTAGGTTAGGTTAGGTTAGGTTAGGTTAGGTTAGGTTAGGTTAGGTTAGGTTAGGTTGGGGTGTGGGTCAGAAAACCTCCTCGTGGTACACCCTGGGCAACGTTGGCAATAATGCTCTTCATTATTGCTGGCGGCTAATATTCTGACAACCGGTGCCTTGTGCCGTCGCGTTCGGCACCGGTGGCGGGGGGATGGACGCTAGTCCCATCCCCAGGCCGGAGGCCCTTTCTTTGGGCCCGGCTCTCCCAGTACCGCTCTGTTTTAGAGTGGACATGGGAGAGCCTCTTTGACGGGTTCGGCGTGCACTCACCCTGCCGCTGAACAGACAACGGGGTCCCTTTTCGTCACTCTGACGACTCTCCCCCTTTCTTTGTCCCCCCTTTGTGACTTTTTGTCTCTTGTTTTTGGTTTTGTCCCCTTTTTGTTTTGGTTCTGCGTCCATTTTGTTTTTGTCCCCTTTTGTTTTGTTGTTCCCCCTTTTCTTTTGTCTTTTGTCCCCGTTGTCACCGTCTAGAGCAAATCGTAACCCCGTATTGTGCAGTGTCGTGGATCACGTCTCGCGGCTGCTGACGGGAGCGAGGGTCTTGGCTTCACCGCCCGGACTGCGAGGGAGTGGCCCTCTATAAAAACCACCCCGAATCTCAAGTTGCTGCCGCACGGCGAGGAGATGCATGGCTGATGGGTAGTTCAGTCGTTAGTGCGGCCCCTCAGGGTACCTGCCGTCCCCCTGTAGTATTAGGCTTGCCCGGGTATCGGGATCTCTGCCCGGGTCGACTTTTATTTCTCCCATACTCGTGGGTTCAAATATGGAAACTCTTAAATCAATTTTAAAGCAGAAGTCGTCGAGAGTGAGTAGGTCGCGCACGCCCAGTACTGCGCGTTCCGAGGAGGAGTACGTGCCGTCGGAGCACGAAGTTGAAGTTCTTTCTTCGGAGTCTAGTCCGGAGAAAGCTCCGCGCAAGCGGTCGCGATCTGTGCAGCAGTCGGAGTCTGACGGATCAAGCGAGGACGCGGTACCGGCGCCGAAGGTCGCGACAGCGCGACGTGGTCGCGGTCGTCCGCCCACCCACGGAAGATACGTGGGCCTAGGCCAGGCGAAGGCCGAACTTGCCGCTGCGTTAAGGAAGGCTGATAAGGAGGAGCGCACATCCGGAGAAGATAGCCTTATCGCTGCGGCAGCCCAGAGGGTCGCCGCAGGACGGAAGCAGCCGTTGGTGGAGCCGGATGCTGAGGAGCTGCCGGTGGCGCAGCTAAAGACCCGGCTGGACGACGCTCTGCAGGCTATTCGTCTAGTATCAAGGAGGTCTAAGGGTCTAAAGGGCACGTGTCAAAAGACCCTTAAAGACTCAATTGAGGCTATTCGAGAGATCGCGGAGGCAGCTTTCAACCGATCGACCAATGAAGAGGTCACAAAGCTGCAAATTGAGAATGCCCGCTTGGCACAGGAAGTGGCCGACCTCAAGAAAAGACAAGAGGAGTTTGAGAAGCGGCACGAGGACGCTGCCAACAAGACGGAGTCGGAGCTCGTGGCTCTGGTCCGGCAGGAGCTTGGCGAGTTTCGCGCCAAGCTCTCTGTTATGGAGGGCCGGCTGCTGCGCCCTCCTCTGGCGGCGGACAGACACAGAGAGTCTGTCCCTTCTACTCCTCTGACGCCTGCGCCGCCGACGTACGCGGCTAAAGCCAGGGCTTCGCGGCCCCCAGCAGCTGCTCCAGTGGCCGTTGCGGGTGTTCCTGCCAACCAAAGGGGCAGGAAAAAACAGACAAAGCGCGCACCCGTAGGTCCCAAAGAGCGCCCCGGTGCTCCCAAAGAACAGCCCGCTGCGACCGTACGAGTAGCCGACAATTGGGAGGTTGTCGGCGAGAAGAAGAAGCAGACTAAGGCCAAGAAGAAGGCGGCCAAGAAGGCCAGGCAGGCGGCCAAAAAGGCGGCGAGGAAGCTCCAGGCCCCTCGCTCCACTGCAGTGGTCCTCACACTGCAGCCGGCTGCGATTGAGAGAGGGACCACTTATGCGGAGCTCCTCAGGAAGGCGCGGACAGCAATCGACCCCGGCAAACTGGGAATCACGACAGGCTTGCGGTGCCGGACTACCCAGACCGGCGCCCGCCTTATTGAGGTGCCGGGAGTCGCAAGCGGCGACCAGGCGGACCGCCTGGCGGAAAGTCTCCGCCAGGTTTTAGAGGCAGAAGAGGTCCGCGTCTCCAGGCCCCAAAAGTGCGTAGATATGCGCATCACGGGCCTGGATGACTCTGTCTGTAAAGAAGAGGTCGTCGCTGCCGTCGCCAGGACCGGAGCGTGCCCTGCGGATCAAATTAAGTGTGGAGAAATTAGGCAGGGCCGCTCCGGTATGGGGACGGCCATAGTTAGCTGTCCCGTCACCGCCGCCAGGAAACTGGCCGATGGCCATCGTCTTTTGGTGGGGTGGGTGTCGGCGCAGGTGAAGGTGCTGGAGCCCAGGCTTGCCCGGTGCTACCGCTGCCTATCCAGCGGCCATGTGGGCGTCATGTGCCCCTCACAGGCTGACTGCACCGGCCGTTGTTTCCGTTGCGGTCGGCTTGGTCACATGGCCGCTACATGTGAGGCCCCGCCGCACTGTATTTTGTGTGCGGCGGCGGGAAAATCTGCGGACCACCGGGCGGGTGGCAAGCAGTGTGCCGCCACCCACAAAAAGTTACCCCCAAAGTCGCCTGCCTCTTCTACGGCAGCGGATAAGGTCGCCGCTCCCGCGGTCGGAGGGGCGGAGGTCAGTATGGAGACATAATGTCCCCACGCCTCCGTCTCCTCCAGTGTAATTTAAACCACTGCGCCAGGGCTCAGGACCTTCTCCTCCAGAGCATGGCGCAGTGGTCAATTCATGTCGCCATCGTCGCCGAGCCCTATTTTGTCCCTCCCAGGGCTGACTGGGTAGGGGACCTCGATGGCTCGGTGGCGTTAATTTCGCCGGCCGCCGCCGGCACCCCGTCCTTCGAGAACATCGTCCGAGGACGGGGCTGCGTCGCAGCACTCGTAGGAGAAGCGGTTGTGGTGGGCGGCTACTTCTCACCCAACCGACCTCTCGCCGACTTCGAGGAGTATCTCCTCGAACTGAACGTCGTCGTCGCTCGAAGCCACCCTCGGCCCGTGCTCTTCGTCGGGGACCTCAATGCCAAATCCTCGGCTTGGGGTTCCGCGACCACGGACGCGAGGGGTGAATTGCTCGAGGAGTGGGCCGTAGAAAACGGCCTGCTAGTCCTCAATCGTGGGTCAGTGCACACGTGCGTGCGTCAGCGGGGCGGGTCAGTTATTGATGTCTCGTTTGCGAGCCCCGCACTAGCACGCCGTGTCCAAGGCTGGCGCGTCGTCGAGGGGGTGGAGACGTTGTCGGACCATCGTTATATACGGTTCGACGTCTCCGCCCAGACCTCCGACCCCCCAGCCCCGAGGACCCCGATTGGGGGCGGTCCGCGTTGGGCTTTAAGGAAGCTAAATCGGGAGGTCCTCCTGGAAGCCTCCATCGTTCAGGCCTGGGTGCCAGCACCGGCCAGGCCTGACAACGTCGATGTTGAGGCTGAGTGGTTCCGGGAGGCCCTAACTCAAGTTTGTAATGCGGCGATGCCTAGAGTTCCTCACCATTTACCAGCTAGGCGTCGGGTGTACTGGTGGTCGGGCCATATCGCCGAACTGCGCCATTCCTGCGTGGTGGCCAGGCGCCAGTACATCCGGCTTCGTAGGAGGCGTCGCCGCCCTCCCGATTTTGACGCCAGGGAGGCGGAACTGTACGAGGTCTACAGAGCGGCCAAGAAGACCCTGAAGATCTCCATCAAGCGGGCCAAAGATCAGGCCCGCCAAGAGCTGCTGGGGACTCTGGACCGTAATCCCTGGGGGCGTCCATACCTTATGGTCAGGGGCAAGCTTCGCCCCTGGGCGCCCCCCTTGTCCCAGAGTCTCCGGCCACAGTTGGTGGAGGAGGTGGTGGCCGCTCTGTTTCCATTACAGGCGGAGCACACTCCTCCGTCGATGGTTCCGCCTTCCATGGCGTCCAGCGCGGACTTTGACGACGACGTGGTTCCCGAAGTGACCCAAGTAGAGTTGCGAGCGGCGGTGTCGAGACTTCGCTCGAAAAACACCGCCCCAGGGCCCGACGGCATTCCAGGCCTTGCGTTGGCCCTGGTCCTGGAGGAGCTCGCGCCCCGACTCAGGGGGCTCCTCAGTGAGTGTTTGCAGCAGGGCCAGTTTCCGCGTCAGTGGAAGGTGGGGAAACTGGTCCTGATCAGGAAGGAAGGGCGCCCGGCGGACTCTCCGTCCGCCTACCGGCCCATTGTGTTGCTGGACGAGGTGGCTAAACTGTTTGAGTTTATCATCGCGGAGCGCCTCGTCCAGCGTCTGTCTTCAGTGGGCCCGGATCTGGCGGAGAATCAATATGGTTTCCGCCGCGGGCGCTCCACTATCGATGCTGTCCTGCAAGTGAGGAGCCTGGCGGAGGATGCGGTGTCCCGGGGCGAGGTCGTCTTCGCGGTGTCTCTAGACATCGCGAATGCCTTCAATACCTTGCCCTGGAGTTGTATCAGGGAGGCACTCGTTTTCCATCGAGTGCCGACCTACCTCCGCCGCATAGTCGGGGCATATTTATCGGAGAGGGTAGTAGTCTACCCGGGTCACGACGGTTGGAGTCGGCGAGAGATGTCGTGCGGTGTTCCACAGGGATCGGTTCTGGGTCCGCTCCTGTGGAACATCGGTTACGACTGGGTGCTGCGAGGTGCGCTCCTCCGTGGCGTCGACGTCATTTGTTACGCCGACGACACGCTTGTCACGGCGAGGGGTAAGTCGCACCGGGCGGCGGCCATACTGGCGACCGCTGGGGTCGCACAAGTCGTCAATCGTATCCGGCGGTTGGGCCTCGAGGTGGCCTTGTCCAAATCCGAGGCCGTTTGTTTTCACGGCCCTCGGAACCGGCCACCTCCAGAGGCCCATATCATGGTGGGAGGGGTCCGCATCGGCGTCGAGTCAACCCTAAAGTATTTAGGTCTCTTGCTCGACGGCCGATGGGACTTTACAGCCCATTTTAAACGTTTGGCCCCCATTCTTCGGGGCGCTGCAGGCGCGCTCGCGCGTCTGCTGCCCAACCTTGGGGGGCCAAATACCTCCTGCCGGAGGCTCTACGAGGGGGTCGTGCGGTCCATGGCCCTGTATGGGGCCCCAGTTTGGGCGGATAACCTGACGGCCCGTAACATTTCGGCGCTTCGTGCACCACAGCGCGCCATGGCCGTCAGGTTAATAAGAGGATACCGCACGATCTCGTTCGAGGCTGCGAGCCTCCTCGCCGGATCGATGCCATGGGACCTGGAAGCGGCGCTCCTGGCGTCGCTCTATCGTTGGCGCCAGGAGGCGCTAGCTCGGGGCGAAGGACCTACTCTTTCCGCTGTCGAGGCGGCGAGGTCCGAGCTCCGCCAGGTCCTAGTGGCCAATTGGAAGGAACGACTTGTGCACCCCAGTGCCGGGCACGCCACGATCGTGGCGGTAAGTCCCGTGTTTGAGGAGTGGCTGGAGAGGCGGCATGGCGCCCTCACCTTCCGGCTGACACAGGTTTTGACCGGCCATGGTTGTTTTGGCCGGTTCCTGTGTCGGATAGGCCGGCAAGAGACGCCCGGTTGTCACCACTGCGGCGACTGCCGCGACGTTGTCGAGGACACGGCGCTGCACACTTTGGCAGATTGCCCCGCCTGGGCATCGCAGCGCCGTGAATTGATCGCGGCAGTCGGATCGGTTGCCCTCTCGCTCCGAGCCGTAGTTCTGTCTATGGTCCGGAGTGAGAGGTCGTGGAACGCCGTCGCCTCCTTTTGTGAGGAAGTCATTTCCATCAAGGAGGCGGCGGAGCGGGAGAGGGAGCGTTTAAACCCTCTCCCCAACCGCAGAGCCGGGCGCCGGAGGGCGCGAGACGACCTCCAGCCACCATGAGGTTTGACCTGGGGGTGGCGGGCTTTGTGGGCCTGCCCGCCATCCGTTCAGCACCAGGTCCGAGAGGCGGCGTGCGTGTTCCCACGCGCGCCTCTGTGTCGAGTCCGTCTCCCCCCTCGGGGGGGGACAGTAGGGAATATTTAGAAGGTACCAGCGGGTAGATCTTTCGTGTAGTGGCCTGCCGTTTCATACGGCAGGCCGTAACCTCGGCGGGGTCGCGACTGCATGTGAAAGTGATTCGCGCGGCCCCGTCGACAGTGGTTTGTTGAGGAACACCGTGGTAGGTTTAGTCGGTATTCCGGGAGGTCCATTTTATTGTTAACATCTTTCTTTTACCCCGGCGAGTCCGACATAACCCCTCCGCCCGCCCCCGCGGAGGGGTATGCGTCATAGCATTCCCCCACGTTAAAAAAAAAAAAAAAAAAAAAAGGTTAGGTTAGGTTAGGTTAGGTTAGGTTAGGTTAGGTTAGGTTAGGTTAGGTTAGGTTAGGTTAGGTTAGGTTAGGTTAGGTTAGGTTAGGTTAGGTTCTCTAGACATCGCGAATGCCTTCAATACCTTGCCCTGGAGTTGTATCAGGGAGGCACTCGTTTTCCATCGAGTGCCGACCTACCTCCGCCGCATAGTCGGGGCATATTTATCGGAGAGGGTAGTAGTCTACCCGGGTCACGACGGTTGGAGTCGGCGAGAGATGTCGTGCGGTGTTCCACAGGGATCGGTTCTGGGTCCGCTCCTGTGGAACATCGGTTACGACTGGGTGCTGCGAGGTGCGCTCCTCCGTGGCGTCGACGTCATTTGTTACGCCGACGACACGCTTGTCACGGCGAGGGGTAAGTCGCACCGGGCGGCGGCCATACTGGCGACCGCTGGGGTCGCACAAGTCGTCAATCGTATCCGGCGGTTGGGCCTCGAGGTGGCCTTGTCCAAATCCGAGGCCGTTTGTTTTCACGGCCCTCGGAACCGGCCACCTCCAGAGGCCCATATCATGGTGGGAGGGGTCCGCATCGGCGTCGAGTCAACCCTAAAGTATTTAGGTCTCTTGCTCGACGGCCGATGGGACTTTACAGCCCATTTTCGACGTTTGGCCCCCATTCTTCGGGGCGCTGCAGGCGCGCTCGCGCGTCTGCTGCCCAACCTTGGGGGGCCAAATACCTCCTGCCGGAGGCTCTACGAGGGGGTCGTGCGGTCCATGGCCCTGTATGGGGCCCCAGTTTGGGCGGATAACCTGACGGCCCGTAACATTTCGGCGCTTCGTGCACCACAGCGCGCCATGGCCGTCAGGTTAATAAGAGGATACCGCACGATCTCGTTCGAGGCTGCGAGCCTCCTCGCCGGATCGATGCCATGGGACCTGGAAGCGGCGCTCCTGGCGTCGCTCTATCGTTGGCGCCAGGAGGCGCTAGCTCGGGGCGAAGGACCTACTCTTTCCGCTGTCGAGGCGGCGAGGTCCGAGCTCCGCCAGGTCCTAGTGGCCAATTGGAAGGAACGACTTGTGCACCCCAGTGCCGGGCACGCCACGATCGTGGCGGTAAGTCCCGTGTTTGAGGAGTGGCTGGAGAGGCGGCATGGCGCCCTCACCTTCCGGCTGACACAGGTTTTGACCGGCCATGGTTGTTTTGGCCGGTTCCTGTGTCGGATAGGCCGGCAAGAGACGCCCGGTTGTCACCACTGCGGCGACTGCCGCGACGTTGTCGAGGACACGGCGCTGCACACTTTGGCAGATTGCCCCGCCTGGGCATCGCAGCGCCGTGAATTGATCGCGGCAGTCGGATCGGTTGCCCTCTCGCTCCGAGCCGTAGTTCTGTCTATGGTCCGGAGTGAGAGGTCGTGGAACGCCGTCGCCTCCTTTTGTGAGGAAGTCATTTCCATCAAGGAGGCGGCGGAGCGGGAGAGGGAGCGTTTAAACCCTCTCCCCAACCGCAGAGCCGGGCGCCGGAGGGCGCGAGACGACCTCCAGCCACCATGAGGTTTGACCTGGGGGTGGCGGGCTTTGTGGGCCTGCCCGCCATCCGTTCAGCACCAGGTCCGAGAGGCGGCGTGCGTGTTCCCACGCGCGCCTCTGTGTCGAGTCCGTCTCCCCCCTAGGGGGGGGACAGTAGGGAATATTTAGAAGGTACCAGCGGGTAGATCTTTCGTGTAGTGGCCTGCCGTTTCATACGGCAGGCCGTAACCTCGGCGGGGTCGCGACTGCATGTGAAAGTGATTCGCGCGGCCCCGTCGACAGTGGTTTGTTGAGGAACACCGTGGTAGGTTTAGTCGGTATTCCGGGAGGTCCATCTTATTGTTAACATCTTTCTTTTACCCCGGCGAGTCCGACATAACCCCTCCGCCCGCCCCCGCGGAGGGGTATGCGTCATAGCATTCCCCCACGTTAAAAAAAAAAAAAAAAAAAAAAAAAAGGTTAGGTTAGGTTAGGTTAGGTTTTTTTTTTTTTTTTTTTTTCCTTAGTATTTTAAAAACTCCACAGACATGAGTCCGTGCCATTTTTAGGTTAACTTTATTGTTATTAGATCTTACTTGGGATATATATTTTGTTTCTCGTCATGTTGTGCGCCCGCCTTTGATGGAGTTTTGCAGGCGACAACACAAAAGCAATTTTTTATTTTGTTTATGATGACTGGGTAATTTTGGTTCGTTGATGATATTTTGGCTGAAGGCCATTTGTACTTTTTCTTTGGCTGAGGGCCTTATATTGTGAGGCTGAAGGCCTGTTGTAAGGGGGGGGGGCTATAATTTTGCTGATGGCCTAATTTGTCGGCTGAAGGCCTTATTTTGAATTGGCTGAAGGCCTATTCTATTTTTAAAAACTGTTTTTTGGCTGAGGGCCTGAATTTGTTGGGCTGAAGGCCGTTTTGTTGGGCGTCTTGCCGTTGAGGAGTGAGTTTTGTTCTTGTTGTTTTACCGTCTTGGTTTGATTTGGCGGTTTGGCATTCTGCCTTGTTGTCATTTAATTTTGTTCATGTCCGGTTTGTCGTTGTTTCTGGTTTGGTGTGTCAATTTATTATTTTGCCGCTAATTCTACTCAGGTTTCCCGCTGGTACTCTGAATCTGAATCTCAGGGCTTGTCGCGCTTTGTGGTCCTGGATTTCCTCTGACTTCTCTGTACAGTGTTGTCAGTTTCTCTATGGTCTGGTGATCCCGATGTTTAATGGCCATTTTGAGATTGTAGTCCAGGATGTTTTTGGCGGAGGATGTTGTTGCCCTTTTGATCAGATTTCCTGTCGCGTCGTTGCTTTCGTCGGTGTAGTAGACGAACGTCTCTGTGTGACGCGACATTGCGACCACCGCATGGGGGACACTGTCATGGATCCGTTGTCTTCTGCTAGCACACTTGATCAATAGTACTTTGCCATATGTTTGCCCTTGGGCTTCATGTACTGTGAGAATGGTCGATCCTTCTCCTTTGCCGTACCCTCTTTCCGAGAGTGTTTCCTTCTCTGCCTGGCTGAAGGTGAGGTAGAGTGTATTTGGCTCGGATTGGGGGATCGATGCGTTGGTATATGAAGCTATTTGTAGTGATTTTATTACTGTCTTGGACGAGTAGATGCTCTCGTAGATGGTGCTGAGGGCGAACGCCACGTCCATTGGGCATCTGTGTGTGCAAAGCAACTCTTGGTTTGTGTCAGTCAGGGAGTTTGGGCGGAGGTATGTGATTTTAAAGAGGTTTTCCCGGTCAATATATGGTAATTGGTTCACGTCGCCGATAAGCAGCAGCTCGCTGGCCCCTACGATTCGCGATAGCATCAGTATTGCGCCGAAGTGGTTCATCAGTGCTTCGTCTACGAGTAGACGACTGCACTGTTCTCGGTCTCGCTCTTTGACCCCGTTTACCAGGGTTGATGCCATCGTTCGCACTTTCCTTGCTGCGTCTGCCCCTGCTCGGCGAGTGATACGCTGGACCAGGTCCCTCTGTGCCTCCTTGGTCGTGGTGACAACGATGTCTTTTTCGATGTTAAAGTTGTTTATGATCCATGTTGTCTTACCGCATCCCGGAACTCCGTTTACCCACGTAATTTTGGGCACTTCCCATTTCTCGGGCGGCTCACTCTCGGACAGCTTCTGGGCTCTTTCGAGTATGCTGTCCGCTAGCCATATCTCCGTGTCTTGGGTCGTGACAACTATGGGGTCGTTTTGAGGGGTGCAGTAAGTGAAGTGTCCGGAGCGCTGCGTTTCTTCTCTGTCCAGGGGGACGATTCCCGCTGTGGCGCTGTATGCCGCCATGTGTCTCGTCATCGTCCTTCCTTTTATGACTTTGGAGGCGTCACTGTCGTATATGGTGGCTTCTGCTTCCTCGAGTCTTACGTTTAGTAGGCCTTCTTGTTGGTATTTGAAGGCCCTCAAAATGTCAACACATTTCTTGATGGAAACGGTTTTTGTCTCCCGTAAGATTTGAGTATACTCGAGGAATGCGTTGGCCACGTGGTCCTGTGGAGTGACGGCCTGCTTGAGGTTTGGCGCAGCGACTATTCCCATGTCGGCTTTTGTTCTTGCAGTGGTCGCGGCACCATTACCCGCTCTCGAAGTTGTTTGTGAGGGAGTTGGCGCCGGGTGGGGTGGCGTCTTTTTCCCCCATAATTGTGAGCTGATGGTGTTTAGTAATGGTGTCATGATTGAGTGTCTGGTTGGAGTTTCTCTGGTTGTGCGGGTCCTTTCTTCTAACAACCTCTTCTGCAATTTTTCTGAACTGGTAGGGGGGGTGGCAATTGTGACAGATGTTGGAGTTGATGGCGTCGTGGAGAGATGAGTCGCAAATTGTCTGGGTTTTGGTGGTCTTAAGAAGCTGAGGTCTTGGTGCTTCCCTTCGTAGACCACCACTTCGTGGTACTCGGCTGCACTGATGCTGCCGGTGTAGTCTGCGACCTCGCCCTTCTCGAAGTCGGCCATCATGGCGTCCACGCTGATGATGCGCGGTGTGGTGTCGTTTATTCGGCTTGCCTCTGATATCGCTTGGAGTAGATAGTTTGCTCGAGCGAATGGGGACTCGTTGGCGTTCCAGTCTAGTAACAGAATCGTCTTGTTTTTCTTCCGTACAAGACGACTCTTTTGTCCCGCAACTTCCAATTCGCTGAGTTCCTCAAACCTTTTGCGCTTGATGGTGGTGCGCGTGGTGCTTCCTTTGATTATCAGGGCTGCTCCTGGTGAAATTGCCACTCTCTTATTCCCGGTTGCGTTGCAGAAGCCTATCCCGAGCCGTTCATAGTTGGTGTTCATGAACAGGACCACGTTTCTTGTTCTTAGGCCCGGGGCTCCGCGCTCAGCACTCTCCAGCAGTTGGAGTTCTGAAGAGTGATGGACGCAGGGCGTGTTGGGTTTATGTGGTCCTTGGCTGGTGGTGGGTGTGATAGTTGTTGTCGTAGGTTGGTCCTGAGTAGGGGGAGGGGGAACGGTGTTTGTGTTCCCTGTGCTGTGTCGTTTGGTAGCGGTCTTGAAGATTCTTTCAATGAAGTTGAGGGTTTTCGCTCTGGATTCTTTGTTTTCTAACAGCGCTGGTAAGTTGGTCTCTGACAGCTTGATGTTGAGCTGGTTTTCAAGATCATAGGTTAGGTTAGGTTAGGTTAGGTTAGGTTAGGTTAGGTTAGGTTAGGTTAGGTTAGGTTGTGCGCTCCTCCGTGGCGTCGGCGTCATTTGTTACGCCGACGACACACTTGTCACGGCGAGGGGTAAGTCGCACCGGGCGGCGGCCATACTGGCGACCGCTGGGGTCGCACAAGTCGTCAATCGTATTCGGCGGTTGGGCCTCGAGGTGGCCTTGTCCAAATCCGAGGCCGTTTGTTTTCACGGCCCTCGGAACTGGCCACCTCCAGGGGCCCATATCATGGTAGGAGGGGTCCGCATCGGCGTCGAGTCAACCCTAAAGTATTTAGGTCTCTTGCTCGACGGCCGATGGGACTTTACAGCCCACTTCAGTCGTTTGGCCCCCATTCTTCGGGGCGCTGCAGGTGCGCTCGCGCGCCTGCTGCCCAACCTTGGGGGGCCAAATACCTCCTGCCGGAGGCTCTACGAGGGGGTCGTGCGGTCCATGGCCCTGTATGGGGCCCCAGTTTGGGCGGACAACCTGACGGCCCGTAACATCTCGGCGCTTCGTGCGCCACAGCGCGCCATGGCCGTCAGGTTGATAAGAGGATACCGCACGATCTCGTTCGAGGCTGCGAGCCTCCTCGCCGGATCGATGCCATGGGACCTGGAAGCAGCGCTCCTGGCGTCGCTCTATCGTTGGCGCCAGGAGGCGCTAGCTCGGGGCGAAGGACCTTCTATTTCCGCAGTCGAGGCGGCGAGGTCCGAGCTCCGCCAGGTCCTAGTGGCCAATTGGAAGGAACGACTTGTGCACCCCAGTGCCGGGCACGCCACGATCGTGGCGGTAAGTCCCGTGTTTGAGGAGTGGCTGGAGAGGCGACATGGCGCCCTCACCTTCCGGCTGACACAGGTTTTGACCGGTCATGGTTGTTTTGGCCGGTTCCTGTGTCGGATAGGCCGGCAAGAGACGCCCGGTTGTCACCACTGCGGCGACTGCCGCGACGTTGTTGAGGACACGGCGCTGCACACATTGGCGGATTGCCCCGCCTGGGCATCGCAGCGCCGTGAGTTGATCGCGGCAGTCGGATCGGTTGCCCTCTCGCTCCCGGCCGTAGTTCTGTCTATGGTCCGGAGTGAGAGGTCGTGGAACGCCGTCGCCTCCTTCTGTGAGGAAGTTATTTCCATCAAGGAGGCGGCGGAGCGGGAGAGGGAGCGTTTAAACCCTCTCCCCAACCGCAGAGCCGGGCGCCGGAGGGCGCGAGACGACCTCCAGCCACCGTGAGGTTTGACCTGGGGGTGGCGGGCTTTGTGGGCCTGCCCGCCATCCGTTCAGCACCAGGTCCGAGAGGCGGCGTGCGTGTTCCCACGCGCGCCTCTGTTTCGAGTCCGTCTCCCCTCTAGGGGGGGGACAGTAGGGAATATGTAGAGGTACCAGCGGGTAGATCGTTCGTGTAGTGGCCTGCCGTTTCATACGGCGGGCCGTAACCTCGGCGGGGTCGCGACTGCATGTGAAAGTGATTCGCGCGGCCCCGCCGATAGTGGTTTGTCGAGGAACACCGTGGTAGGTTTAGTCGGTATTCCGGGAGGTACATTATTATTTCAACATCTTTCTTTTACCCCGGCGAGTCCGACATAACCCCTCCGCCCGCCCCCGCGGAGGGGTATGCGTCATTGCATTCCCCCACGTAAAAAAAAAAAAAAAAAAAAAAAAAAAAAAAAAAGGTTAGGTTAGGTTAGGTTAGGTTAGGTTAGGTTTTTTTTTTTTTTTTTTTTTTTTTGTATTGTTTCTATTTTTCCCCTATCGTAGATAAGGCCTTTGTTAATAAGGAGTTTTATTTGTATTGCCTTTAGTTTTTTTTTTATTTTTTATCGTGTTAGTTTTAAGTACCCATTAAGGGTAGGTGTATCGTGGATTCATTTTCTGAAGATTGTAGTGTTTTATTCTTTTTGTTTATCCGTTATTTTATGTCTATCTATGTTAACTATATGACATACATTATAAATCATTATAGTTATATCATATGTTTTATTTATGCGCTTTTATTACTTTTAATAACTTTTTCTGCTATTTTGGTGCAGTAATTTATTAATTTGTTTCTTCGGCATCCTGCCATTATATGCGACAGGTTTTCTGAACACATGTTCACTTCCAGCTCCTGTTCAAGGTCATAGCGTTCGCGACTGAAAATTGGGCATTCGAAGAGCAGGTGCGGTACATTTTCATCGACAGCCGGATCGCAGGCACACGATGAGCTCTCCTTACACTTAAATCGTTTTAAGTATGAGGAGAACCCACCGTGTCCTGTCATGATTTGTGTGGTGGTGCCAGTTGGTACAAATTTTCTTACAATACTATACGCCGTCAGGACGTCTGGGAAGAACATTTTCGTAATGGAGGCGGTTTCGGCAGATTTATACCTTCTATCCCATTCCTCAATCGTATGCAGACGGAGCATACGTTTGACGAATGAGATAGGGCAAAGATCGTAGTCTGGCTTCTTCTTTGACTTCAGAGCAGCCTCCTTCGCTAATTGATCTGCTCTCTCGTTCCCATCCAGACCAGCGTGGGCTTTTATCCAGAACAAGGAGACGCACTTGCTCTGGAGCCTACAGCGTCTTATGGCGTCTCTGGTTTCCGCTGCTAGTGGATGGGTCGAGTTGGGGTTAGCCACAGTCTCTAGGGCTGCTCTGGAGTCACAGTAGATGCCGAAGGTGGATTCGTTCATTTTCAAGGCCTCGCCCGCTGCCTTGAAAAGTGCCAACAGTTCTGCCTGATAAACCGTACAGTATGACGGCAATGTAAACTTGAGGGCTCTGTTTTCGACGTCGCCGACCCAAACGGACAGCGCCGCTCCAACTTTGCCCTCAATTTTACTGCCGTCAGTGGTTAGGTTAGGTTAGGTTAGGTTAGGTTAGGTTAGGTTAGGTTAGGTTAGGTTAGGTTAGGTTAGGTTAGGTTAGGTTAGGTTAGGTTAGGTTAGGTTAGGTTAGGTTAGGTTAGGTTAGGTTAGGTTAGGTTAGGTTAGGTTAGGTTAGGTTAGGTTAGGTTAGGTTAGGTTAGGTTAGGTTAGGTTAGGTTAGGTTAGGTTAGGTTAGGTTAGGTTAGGTTAGGTTAGGTTAGGTTAGGTTAGGTTAGGTTAGGTTAGGTTAGGTTAGGTTAGGTTAGGTTAGGTTAGGTTAGGTTAGGTTAGGTTAGGTTAGGTTAGGTTAGGTTAGGTTAGGTTAGGTTAGGTTAGGTTAGGTTAGGTTAGGTTAGGTTAGGTTAGGTTAGGTTAGGTTAGGTTAGGTTAGGTTAGGTTAGGTTAGGTTAGGTTAGGTTAGGTTAGGTTAGGTTAGGTTAGGTTAGGTTAGGTTAGGTTAGGTTAGGTTAGGTTAGGTTAGGTTAGGTTAGGTTAGGTTAGGTTAGGTTAGGTTAGGTTAGGTTAGGTTAGGTTAGGTTAGGTTAGGTTAGGTTAGGTTAGGTTAGGTTAGGTTAGGTTAGGTTAGGTTAGGTTAGGTTAGGTTAGGTTAGGTTAGGTTAGGTTAGGTTAGGTTAGGTTAGGTTAGGTTAGGTTAGGTTAGGTTAGGTTAGGTTAGGTTAGGTTAGGTTAGGTTAGGTTAGGTTAGGTTAGGTTAGGTTAGGTTAGGTTAGGTTAGGTTAGGTTAGGTTAGGTTAGGTTAGGTTAGGTTAGGTTAGGTTAGGTTAGGTTAGGTTAGGTTAGGTTAGGTTAGGTTAGGTTAGGTTAGGTTAGGTTAGGTTAGGTTAGGTTAGGTTAGGTTAGGTTAGGTTAGGTTAGGTTAGGTTAGGTTAGGTTAGGTTAGGTTAGGTTAGGTTAGGTTAGGTTAGGTTAGGTTAGGTTAGGTTAGGTTAGGTTAGGTTAGGTTAGGTTAGGTTAGGTTAGGTTAGGTTAGGTTAGGTTAGGTTAGGTTAGGTTAGGTTAGGTTAGGTTAGGTTAGGTTAGGTTAGGTTAGGTTAGGTTAGGTTAGGTTAGGTTAGGTTAGGTTAGGTTAGGTTAGGTTAGGTTAGGTTAGGTTAGGTTAGGTTAGGTTAGGTTAGGTTAGGTTAGGTTAGGTTAGGTTAGGTTAGGTTAGGTTAGGTTAGGTTAGGTTAGGTTAGGTTAGGTTAGGTTAGGTTAGGTTAGGTTAGGTTAGGTTAGGTTAGGTTAGGTTAGGTTAGGTTAGGTTAGGTTAGGTTAGGTTAGGTTAGGTTAGGTTAGGTTAGGTTAGGTTAGGTTAGGTTAGGTTAGGTTAGGTTAGGTTAGGTTAGGTTAGGTTAGGTTAGGTTAGGTTAGGTTAGGTTAGGTTAGGTTAGGTTAGGTTAGGTTAGGTTAGGTTAGGTTAGGTTAGGTTAGGTTAGGTTAGGTTAGGTTAGGTTAGGTTAGGTTAGGTTAGGTTAGGTTAGGTTAGGTTAGGTTAGGTTAGGTTAGGTTAGGTTAGGTTAGGTTAGGTTAGGTTAGGTTAGGTTAGGTTAGGTTAGGTTAGGTTAGGTTAGGTTAGGTTAGGTTAGGTTAGGTTAGGTTAGGTTAGGTTAGGTTAGGTTAGGTTAGGTTAGGTTAGGTTAGGTTAGGTTAGGTTAGGTTAGGTTAGGTTAGGTTAGGTTAGGTTAGGTTAGGTTAGGTTAGGTTAGGTTAGGTTAGGTTAGGTTAGGTTAGGTTAGGTTAGGTTAGGTTAGGTTAGGTTAGGTTAGGTTAGGTTAGGTTAGGTTAGGTTAGGTTAGGTTAGGTTAGGTTAGGTTAGGTTAGGTTAGGTTAGGTTAGGTTAGGTTAGGTTAGGTTAGGTTAGGTTAGGTTAGGTTAGGTTAGGTTAGGTTAGGTTAGGTTAGGTTAGGTTAGGTTAGGTTAGGTTAGGTTAGGTTAGGTTAGGTTAGGTTAGGTTAGGTTAGGTTAGGTTAGGTTAGGTTAGGTTAGGTTAGGTTAGGTTAGGTTAGGTTAGGTTAGGTTAGGTTAGGTTAGGTTAGGTTAGGTTAGGTTAGGTTAGGTTAGGTTAGGTTAGGTTAGGTTAGGTTAGGTTAGGTTAGGTTAGGTTAGGTTAGGTTAGGTTAGGTTAGGTTAGGTTAGGTTAGGTTAGGTTAGGTTAGGTTAGGTTAGGTTAGGTTAGGTTAGGTTAGGTTAGGTTAGGTTAGGTTAGGTTAGGTTAGGTTAGGTTAGGTTAGGTTAGGTTAGGTTAGGTTAGTTAGGTTAGGTTAGGTTAGGTTAGGTTAGGTTAGGTTAGGTTAGGTTAGGTTAGGTTAGGTTAGGTTAGGTTAGGTTAGGTTAGGTTAGGTTAGGTTAGGTTAGGTTAGGTTAGGTTAGGTTAGGTTAGGTTAGGTTAGGTTAGGTTAGGTTAGGTTAGGTTAGGTTAGTTAGGTTAGGTTAGGTTAGGTTAGGTTAGGTTAGGTTAGGTTAGGTTAGGTTAGGTTAGGTTAGGTTAGGTTAGGTTAGGTTAGGTAGGTTAGGTTAGGTTAGGTTAGGTTAGGTTAGGTTAGGTTAGGTTAGGTTAGGTTAGGTTAGGTTAGGTTAGGTTAGGTTAGGTTAGGTTAGGTTAGGTTAGGTTAGGTTAGGTTAGGTTAGGTTAGGTTAGGTTAGGTTAGGTTAGGTTAGGTTAGGTTAGGTTAGGTTAGGTTAGGTTAGGTTAGGTTAGGTTAGGTTAGGTTAGGTTAGGTTAGGTTAGGTTAGGTTAGGTTAGGTTAGGTTAGGTTAGGTTAGGTTAGGTTAGTTAGGTTAGGTTAGGTTAGGTTAGGTTAGGTTAGGTTAGGTTAGGTTAGGTTAGGTTAGGTTAGGTTAGGTTAGGTTAGGTTAGGTTAGGTTAGGTTAGGTTAGGTTAGGTTAGGTTAGGTTAGGTTAGGTTAGGTTAGGTTAGGTTAGGTTAGGTTAGGTTAGGTTAGGTTAGGTTAGGTTAGGTTAGGTTAGGTTAGGTTAGGTTAGGTTAGGTTAGGTTAGGTTAGGTTAGGTTAGGTTATTAGGTTGGTTAGGTTAGGTTAGGTTAGGTTGTGGTTAGGTTAGGTTAGGTTAGGTTAGGTTAGGTTAGGTTAGGTTAGGTTAGGTTAGGTTAGGTTAGGTTAGGTTAGGTTAGGTTAGGTTAGGTTAGGTTAGGTTAGGTTAGGTTAGGTTAGGTTAGGTTAGGTTAGGTTAGGTTAGGTTAGGTTAGGTTAGGTTAGGTTAGGTTAGGTTAGGTTAGGTTAGGTTAGGTTAGGTTAGGTTAGGTTAGGTTAGGTTAGGTTAGGTTAGGTTAGGTTAGGTTAGGTTAGGTTAGGTTAGGTTAGGTTAGGTTAGGTTAGGTTAGGTTAGGTTAGGTTAGGTTAGGTTAGGTTAGGTTAGGTTAGGTTAGGTTAGGTTAGGTTAGGTTAGGTTAGGTTAGGTTAGGTTAGGTTAGGTTAGGTTAGGTTAGGTTAGGTTAGGTTAGGTTAGGTTAGGTTAGGTTAGGTTAGGTTAGGTTAGGTTAGGTTAGGTTAGGTTAGGTTAGTTAGGTTAGGTTAGGTTAGGTTAGGTTAGGTTAGTTAGGTTAGGTTAGGTTAGGTTAGGTTAGGTTAGGTTAGGTTAGGTTAGGTTAGGTTAGGTTAGGTTAGGTTAGGTTAGGTTAGGTTAGGTTAGGTTAGGTTAGGTTAGGTTAGGTTAGGTTAGGTTAGGTTAGGTTAGGTTAGGTTAGGTTAGGTTAGGTTAGGTTAGGTTAGGTTAGGTTAGGTTAGGTTAGGTTAGGTTAGGTTAGGTTAGGTTAGGTTAGGTTAGGTTAGGTTAGGTTAGGTTAGGTTAGGTTAGGTTAGGTTAGGTTAGGTTAGGTTAGGTTAGGTTAGGTTAGGTTAGGTTAGGTTAGGTTAGGTTAGGTTAGGTTAGGTTAGGTTAGGTTAGGTTAGGTTAGGTTAGGTTAGGTTAGGTTAGGTTAGGTTAGGTTAGGTTAGGTTAGGTTAGGTTAGGTTAGGTTAGGTTAGGTTAGGTTAGGTTAGGTTAGGTTAGGTTAGGTTAGGTTAGGTTAGGTTAGGTTAGGTTAGGTTAGGTTAGGTTAGGTTAGGTTAGGTTAGTTAGGTTAGGTTAGGTTAGGTTAGGTTAGGTTAGGTTAGGTTAGGTTAGGTTAGGTTAGGTTAGGTTAGGTTAGGTTAGGTTAGGTTAGGTTAGGTTAGGTTAGGTTAGGTTAGGTTAGGTTAGGTTAGGTTAGGTTAGGTTAGGTTAGGTTAGGTTAGGTTAGGTTAGGTTAGGTTAGGTTAGGTTAGGTTAGGTTAGGTTAGGTTAGGTTAGGTTAGGTTAGGTTAGGTTAGGTTAGGTTAGGTTAGGTTAGGTTAGGTTAGGTTAGGTTAGGTTAGGTTAGGTTAGGTTAGGTTAGGTTAGGTTAGGTTAGGTTAGGTTAGGTTAGGTTAGGTTAGGTTAGGTTAGGTTAGGTTAGGTTAGGTTAGGTTAGGTTAGGTTAGGTTAGGTTAGGTTAGGTTAGGTTAGGTTAGGTTAGGTTAGGTTAGGTTAGTTAGGTTAGGTTAGGTTAGGTTAGGTTAGGTTAGGTTAGGTTAGGTTAGGTTAGGTTAGGTTAGGTTAGGTTAGGTTAGGTTAGGTTAGGTTAGGTTAGGTTAGGTTAGGTTAGGTTAGGTTAGGTTAGGTTAGGTTAGGTTAGGTTAGGTTAGGTTAGGTTAGGTTAGGTTAGGTTAGGTTAGGTTAGGTTAGGTTAGGTTAGGTTAGGTTAGGTTAGGTTAGGTTAGGTTAGGTTAGGTTAGGTTAGGTTAGGTTAGGTTAGGTTAGGTTAGGTTAGGTTAGGTTAGGTTAGGTTAGGTTAGGTTAGGTTAGGTTAGGTTAGGTTAGGTTAGGTTAGGTTAGGTTAGGTTAGGTTAGGTTAGGTTAGGTTAGGTTAGGTTAGGTTAGGTTAGGTTAGGTTAGGTTAGGTTAGGTTAGGTTAGGTTAGGTTAGGTTAGGTTAGGTTAGGTTAGGTTAGGTTAGGTTAGGTCGGTTAGGTTAGGTTAGGTTAGGTTAGGTTAGGTTAGGTTAGGTTAGGTTAGGTTAGGTTAGGTTAGGTTAGGTTAGGTTAGGTTAGGTTAGGTTAGGTTAGGTTAGGTTAGGTTAGGTTAGGTTAGGTTAGGTTAGGTTAGGTTAGGTTAGGTTAGGTTAGGTTAGGTTAGGTTAGGTTAGGTTAGGTTAGGTTAGGTTAGGTTAGGTTAGGTTAGGTTAGGTTAGGTTAGGTTAGGTTAGGTTAGGTTAGGTTAGGTTAGGTTAGGTTAGGTTAGGTTAGGTTAGGTTAGGTTAGGTTAGGTTAGGTTAGGTTAGGTTAGGTTAGGTTAGGTTAGGTTAGGTTAGGTTAGGTTAGGTTAGGTTAGGTTAGGTTAGGTTAGGTTAGGTTAGGTTAGGTTAGGTTAGGTTAGGTTAGGTTAGGTTAGGTTAGGTTAGGTTAGGTTAGGTTAGGTTAGGTTAGGTTAGGTTAGGTTAGGTTAGGTTAGGTTAGGTTAGGTTAGGTTAGGTTAGGTTAGGTTAGGTTAGGTTAGGTTAGGTTAGGTTAGGTTAGGTTAGGTTAGGTTAGGTTAGGTTAGGTTAGGTTAGGTTAGGTTAGGTTAGGTTAGGTTAGGTTAGGTTAGGTTAGGTTAGGTTAGGTTAGGTTAGGTTAGGTTAGGTTAGGTTAGGTTAGGTTAGGTTAGGTTAGGTTAGGTTAGGTTAGGTTAGGTTAGGTTAGGTTAGGTTAGGTTAGGTTAGGTTAGGTTAGGTTAGGTTAGGTTAGGTTAGGTTAGGTTAGGTTAGGTTAGGTTAGGTTAGGTTAGGTTAGGTTAGGTTAGGTTAGGTTAGGTTAGGTTAGGTTAGGTTAGGTTAGGTTAGGTTAGGTTAGGTTAGGTTAGGTTAGGTTAGGTTAGGTTAGGTTAGGTTAGGTTAGGTTAGGTTAGGTTAGGTTAGGTTAGGTTAGGTTAGGTTAGGTTAGGTTAGGTTAGGTTAGGTTAGGTTAGGTTAGGTTAGGTTAGGTTAGGTTAGGTTAGGTTAGGTTAGGTTAGGTTAGGTTAGGTTAGGTTAGGTTAGGTTAGGTTAGGTTAGGTTAGGTTAGGTTAGGTTAGGTTAGGTTAGGTTAGGTTAGGTTAGGTTAGGTTAGGTTAGGTTAGGTTAGGTTAGGTTAGGTTAGGTTAGGTTAGGTTAGGTTAGGTTAGGTTAGGTTAGGTTAGGTTAGGTTAGGTTAGGTTAGGTTAGGTTAGGTTAGGTTAGGTTAGGTTAGGTTAGGTTAGGTTAGGTTAGGTTAGGTTAGGTTAGGTTAGGTTAGGTTAGGTTAGGTTAGGTTAGGTTAGGTTAGGTTAGGTTAGGTTAGGTTAGGTTAGGTTAGGTTAGGTTAGGTTAGGTTAGGTTAGGTTAGGTTAGGTTAGGTTAGGTTAGGTTAGGTTAGGTTAGGTTAGGTTAGGTTAGGTTAGGTTAGGTTAGGTTAGGTTAGGTTAGGTTAGGTTAGGTTAGGTTAGGTTAGGTTAGGTTAGGTTAGGTTAGGTTAGGTTAGGTTAGGTTAGGTTAGGTTAGGTTAGGTTAGGTTAGGTTAGGTTAGGTTAGGTTAGGTTAGGTTAGGTTAGGTTAGGTTAGGTTAGGTTAGGTTAGGTTAGGTTAGGTTAGGTTAGGTTAGGTTAGGTTAGGTTAGGTTAGGTTAGGTTAGGTTAGGTTAGGTTAGGTTAGGTTAGGTTAGGTTAGGTTAGGTTAGGTTAGGTTAGGTTAGGTTAGGTTAGGTTAGGTTAGGTTAGGTTAGGTTAGGTTAGGTTAGGTTAGGTTAGGTTAGGTTAGGTTAGGTTAGGTTAGGTTAGGTTAGGTTAGGTTAGGTTAGGTTAGGTTAGGTTAGGTTAGGTTAGGTTAGGTTAGGTTAGGTTAGGTTAGGTTAGGTTAGGTTAGGTTAGGTTAGGTTAGGTTAGGTTAGGTTAGGTTAGGTTAGGTTAGGTTAGGTTAGGTTAGGTTAGGTTAGGTTAGGTTAGGTTAGGTTAGGTTAGGTTAGGTTAGGTTAGGTTAGGTTAGGTTAGGTTAGGTTAGGTTAGGTTAGGTTAGGTTAGGTTAGGTTAGGTTAGGTTAGGTTAGGTTAGGTTAGGTTAGGTTAGGTTAGGTTAGGTTAGGTTAGGTTAGGTTAGGTTAGGTTAGGTTAGGTTAGGTTAGGTTAGGTTAGGTTAGGTTAGGTTAGGTTAGGTTAGGTTAGGTTAGGTTAGGTTAGGTTAGGTTAGGTTAGGTTAGGTTAGGTTAGGTTAGGTTAGGTTAGGTTAGGTTAGGTTAGGTTAGGTTAGGTTAGGTTAGGTTAGGTTAGGTTAGGTTAGGTTAGGTTAGGTTAGGTTAGGTTAGGTTAGGTTAGGTTAGGTTAGGTTAGGTTAGGTTAGGTTAGGTTAGGTTAGGTTAGGTTAGGTTAGGTTAGGTTAGGTTAGGTTAGGTTAGGTTAGGTTAGGTTAGGTTAGGTTAGGTTAGGTTAGGTTAGGTTAGGTTAGGTTAGGTTAGGTTAGGTTAGGTTAGGTTAGGTTAGGTTAGGTTAGGTTAGGTTAGGTTAGGTTAGGTTAGGTTAGGTTAGGTTAGGTTAGGTTAGGTTAGGTTAGGTTAGGTTAGGTTAGGTTAGGTTAGGTTAGGTTAGGTTAGGTTAGGTTAGGTTAGGTTAGGTTAGGTTAGGTTAGGTTAGGTTAGGTTAGGTTAGGTTAGGTTAGGTTAGGTTAGGTTAGGTTAGGTTAGGTTAGGTTAGGTTAGGTTAGGTTAGGTTAGGTTAGGTTAGGTTAGGTTAGGTTAGGTTAGGTTAGGTTAGGTTAGGTTAGGTTAGGTTAGGTTAGGTTAGGTTAGGTTAGGTTAGGTTAGGTTAGGTTAGGTTAGGTTAGGTTAGGTTAGGTTAGGTTAGGTTAGGTTAGGTTAGGTTAGGTTAGGTTAGGTTAGGTTAGGTTAGGTTAGGTTAGGTTAGGTTAGGTTAGGTTAGGTTAGGTTAGGTTAGGTTAGGTTAGGTTAGGTTAGGTTAGGTTAGGTTAGGTTAGGTTAGGTTAGGTTAGGTTAGGTTAGGTTAGGTTAGGTTAGGTTAGGTTAGGTTAGGTTAGGTTAGGTTAGGTTAGGTTAGGTTAGGTTAGGTTAGGTTAGGTTAGGTTAGGTTAGGTTAGGTTAGGTTAGGTTAGGTTAGGTTAGGTTAGGTTAGGTTAGGTTAGGTTAGGTTAGGTTAGGTTAGGTTAGGTTAGGTTAGGTTAGGTTAGGTTAGGTTAGGTTAGGTTAGGTTAGGTTAGGTTAGGTTAGGTTAGGTTAGGTTAGGTTAGGTTAGGTTAGGTTAGGTTAGGTTAGGTTAGGTTAGGTTAGGTTAGGTTAGGTTAGGTTAGGTTAGGTTAGGTTAGGTTAGGTTAGGTTAGGTTAGGTTAGGTTAGGTTAGGTTAGGTTAGGTTAGGTTAGGTTAGGTTAGGTTAGGTTAGGTTAGGTTAGGTTAGGTTAGGTTAGGTTAGGTTAGGTTAGGTTAGGTTAGGTTAGGTTAGGTTAGGTTAGGTTAGGTTAGGTTAGGTTAGGTTAGGTTAGGTTAGGTTAGGTTAGGTTAGGTTAGGTTAGGTTAGGTTAGGTTAGTTAGGTTAGGTTAGGTTAGGTTAGGTTAGGTTAGGTTAGGTTAGGTTAGGTTAGGTTAGGTTAGGTTAGGTTAGGTTAGGTTAGGTTAGGTTAGGTTAGGTTAGGTTAGGTTAGGTTAGGTTAGGTTAGGTTAGGTTAGGTTAGGTTAGGTTAGTTAGGTTAGGTTAGGTTAGGTTAGGTTAGGTTAGGTTAGGTTAGGTTAGGTTAGGTTAGGTTAGGTTAGGTTAGGTTAGGTTAGGTTAGGTTAGGTTAGGTTAGGTTAGGTTAGGTTAGGTTAGGTTAGGTTAGGTTAGGTTAGGTTAGGTTAGGTTAGGTTAGGTTAGGTTAGGTTAGGTTAGGTTAGGTTAGGTTAGGTTAGGTTAGGTTAGGTTAGGTTAGGTTAGGTTAGGTTAGGTTAGGTTAGGTTAGGTTAGGTTAGGTTAGGTTAGGTTAGGTTAGGTTAGGTTAGGTTAGGTTAGGTTAGGTTAGGTTAGGTTAGGTTAGGTTAGGTTAGGTTAGGTTAGGTTAGGTTAGGTTAGGTTAGGTTAGGTTAGGTTAGGTTAGGTTAGGTTAGGTTAGGTTAGGTTAGGTTAGGTTAGGTTAGGTTAGGTTAGGTTAGGTTAGGTTAGGTTAGGTTAGGTTAGGTTAGGTTAGGTTAGGTTAGGTTAGGTTAGGTTAGGTTAGGTTAGGTTAGGTTAGGTTAGGTTAGGTTAGGTTAGGTTAGGTTAGGTTAGGTTAGGTTAGGTTAGGTTAGGTTAGGTTAGGTTAGGTTAGGTTAGGTTAGGTTAGGTTAGGTTAGTTAGGTTAGGTTAGGTTAGGTTAGGTTAGGTTAGGTTAGGTTAGGTTAGGTTAGGTAGGTTAGGTTAGGTTAGGTTAGGTTAGGTTAGGTTAGGTTAGGTTAGGTTAGGTTAGGAGGTAGGTGTAGGTTAGTTAGGTTAGGTTAGGTTAGGGTAGGGGAGGTTAGGTTAGTTAGTGGGGTGGTGAGGGTTGGGAGGGTAGGGGAGGGAGGTTGTGGTGAGGGGAGGGGAGGGTGGGGTGGGGAGGGGTGGT
>OY751355.1:0-7500 GCA_963564715.1 Catocala sponsa
CCACAGCCAAGGGAACGGGCTTGGGAGAATCAGCGGGGAAAGAAGACCCTGTTGAGCTTGACTCTAGTCTGGCATTGTAAGGAGACATGAGAGGTGTAGCATAAGTGGGAGGTCGTTCGCGCGGTCGTCGCTGAAAAACCACTACTTTCATTGTTTCATTACTTACTCGGTTGGGCGGAAGCGGTGCGCGGTCGATAATATCGGCGGGCGCACGGTGTTTCGTTCCAAGCGTGCAGAGTGGCGACGTGGCGGAAACGCTCGTCGCCGTACAACTCCCGCGTGATCCGGTTCGAGGACACTGCCAGGCGGGTAGTTTGACTGGGGCGGTACATCTGTCAAAGAATAACGCAGGTGTCCTAAGGCCAGCTCAGCGAGGACAGAAACCTCGCGTGGAGCAAAAGGGCAAAAGCTGGCTTGATCCAGATGTTCAGTACGCATAGGGACTGCGAAAGCACGGCCTATCGATCCTTTAGTATAAAGAGTTTTTAGCAAGAGGTGCCAGAAAAGTTACCACAGGGATAACTGGCTTGTGGCAGCCAAGCGTTCATAGCGACGTTGCTTTTTGATCCTTCGATGTCGGCTCTTCCTATCATTGCGAAGCAAAATTCGCCAAGCGTTGGATTGTTCACCCATCAAAAGGGAACGTGAGCTGGGTTTAGACCGTCGTGAGACAGGTTAGTTTTACCCTACTGATGGCTTGTCGTTGCGATAGTAATACTGCTCAGTACGAGAGGAACCGCAGTTTCGGACATTTGGTTCATGCACTCGGCCGAGCGGCCGGTGGTGCGAAGCTACCATCCGCGGGATTATGCCTGAACGCCTCTAAGGCCGAAGCCAGCCTAGCCGAATCCGGCAAGGATATGCTCACTGTGGAGCCCCGAGAGTCGGGAGGCTCTAAACAATGTGACTTTACTAGTCGCGCTTCACCACGTGAGGTGCGACGTCGAAGCCCATTTGGATCGCGGAGATCGATGCTGTCCGTTTAACGCGTGCATCACGGCTCCGAAGGTCCGAATCTACCTCAGTTCGATGTCGGGGCTCGGAATAGTCTGTAGACGACTTCCGTTCCTGGCGGGGTGTTGTGCTCGGTAGAGCAGCGTCGTGCTGCGATCTGTTGAGACTCAGCCCTACGCCAGGTGATTCGTCCGAGGACGATGAATACACACCTAGTCGCAATAGCAAAACCGCGCTCGCGGCGCACATATAATATTGTCTTTATTTGTGTGTCGTTTGGTGTGCGTGATGTTGTCGACGGTGTCTATAATATGTTGTGTGCGCGCGTGCGCGTGCGTGTGCGCAAACACTCGCACGTTTTGCGCGAGTGTTGTGCGTGTGCGCGCGACTCTACGATATTACGTACACTCCTACCCCATTTGTATAACACGAACGGCGATATTAACGCGTTTAATGTTGCTTATTGACTGTGTTAGCTGTGGTGGGTAGAGTGGATATAATAATAAGTTGAGTTAAAGATGGGAACGATGAGATATAATAAATATTTCGTAGGGTCGAGTCGATTTTAATACACGAACTTGCGACATTTTTTTCCTACAAATTTAATACACGAACCAAAGTAATACACGAACCACGGTGACGCACACCGCACACCGCCTCGCACAATGTGTGATGTGCACCGGCGAACGGTCACATAATACACGAACCAAAGTGACGCACACCGTCAAATACGCACTTGGACGGCGTCGCGCGCGCCTAGCACGCAAACGTCACCGGCGAACTCACATATAATTTAATACACGAACCAAAGTGACGCACACCGTCAAATACGCACTTGGACGGCGTCGCGCGCGCCCAGCACGCAAACATCACCGGCGAACTCACATATAATTTAATACACGAACCAAAGTGACGCACACCGTCAAATACGCACTTGGACGGCGTCGCGCGCGCCTAGCACGCAAACATCATCGACGAACGCACATATAATTTAATACACGAACCGAAGTGACGCACACCGTCAAATACGCAATTGGACGGCACGTATTGTGTGTGCACATTATATTTATTCAGTTTCCTGTGAATCTTAAAAAATATATATGATTAAACATAATGTAATAAAACTGGAAAAAAAAAAAATAAAAAAAAAAAAACACCTTTCCCAACCCCCCCTCTCCCTCCCCCCCCCCCCCCTTCCCCCCGTTTCATCCCTACTGTCATCCACCCGTAAATTCATTGTGATAAATATCACTTAAAAACTCCTTATTATTGTTATCCCCTACATCTCCGCTCGCTCCCCCCTCCCCCCTCCCCTTCCACCCCCACTCTCTCCCCTACCACCCCAGTTTACTAACCCCCCCCTAACCACCCCAATCGTATTGTGATACTGTATCCTGATCACATCATAGAAATATTATATTTTTCTAAAGTATCAACTGTTGGCTTGAATATATACCGATGGTATAAACCTGACAAAATCTTATACATGTACGGATGCGTACGACGAAAATGATGGTTGATGCGCGGCGGCGGAGGGAAAGAGTTGCGACGTTTAGTCGACTTTTTATACACTGCTGTTGTGCGTCGATCGTAATAAGTAGTCTAACGCGTTTGTGCAAATGTTATAATAAACTGTGTGGATCGACGGATCGTTACTTACGTACGTGTCCGTTTGTTTAAATACATTTCAACGGTCCTATAAAAAAATATGCTATATATTATTATATTGCGAGGTGCTCTATAGATTCCGGGCGGAATCGACAATGGTACGTTTTGTGTTAAACATATTATATTTTATATATATGTGAAACGCGTCTCGGTACGAACGTTCAAAATTGGGGTTAATTTTTTATATAATGTTTAATTATATTATATAAGAGTAATCCTGAAAATGCTTACGTGCAATGGACGTTTGACGTGTTTGAGATATAACCGTTTTAAACGTTCGCACGTTCGCGACCCAAAATTCAAGAACGACACTCTATTTTGTAGTAGTGTACGTTTAATGAGCTCGCCCGTTAGCGTCGACGTGACGAAAAAGATCGTCGATGCGCGGGATATGTTATTGAAATGTCGAGAGGAAACTATTCTACTTCGCGTCTCTGTTGTATTTTAATATGGTACTTGTACAATATATTACGACGGTGCGTGAGTATTATTATTTATCTCGCTTTCAACAATGTGATAGCTCCCTGGTTGATCCTGCCAGTAGTTATATGCTTGTCTCAAAGATTAAGCCATGCATGTCTCAGTGCAAGCCGTATTAAGGCGATACCTCGAATGGCTCAATATATCAGTTTTGGTTCCTTAGATCTTACTCAGTTACTTGGATAACTGTGGTAATTCTAGAGCTAATACATGCAATCAGAACTCTGACCAGTGATGGGATGAGTGCTTTTATTAGATCAAAACCAATCGACGGAGGGCCTCGCGTCCGAAGTCGTTAATTTTGATGAATCTGGATAACTTTTGCCGATCGCATGGTCCAGTACCGGCGACGCATCTTTCAAATGTCTGCCTTATCAACTTTCGATGGTAGTTTCTGCGACTACCATGGTTGTCACGGGTAACGGGGAATCAGGGTTCGATTCCGGAGAGGGAGCCTGAGAAACGGCTACCACATCCAAGGAAGGCAGCAGGCGCGCAAATTACCCACTCCCGGCACGGGGAGGTAGTGACGAAAAATAACGATACGGGACTCTTACGAGGCCTCGTAATCGGAATGAGTACACTTTAAATATTTTAACGAGGAACAATTGGAGGGCAAGTCTGGTGCCAGCAGCCGCGGTAATTCCAGCTCCAATAGCGTATACTACAATTGTTGCGGTTAAAAAGCTCGTAGTTGCATTTGTGCGCCGCGCTGTCGGTGCACCGCATCCGCGGTGATACTGACACGTCTGCGGAGCATATCGTCGGTGAGCCGGCGGTAATACGCCGGTTCAATATCAAAATCCTATCGCGGTGCTCTTCGGTGAGTGTCGAGGTGGGCCGACAATTTTACTTTGAACAAATTAGAGTGCTCAAAGCGGGCTCAAAATGCTGCTTGAATATTTCGTGCATGGAATAATAGAATATGATCTCGGTTCTATTTTGTTGGTTTTCAGAACTCCGAGGTAATGATTAATAGGGATAACTGGGGGCATTCGTATTGCGACGTTAGAGGTGAAATTCTTGGATCGTCGCAAGACGAACATCAGCGAAAGCATTTGCCAAAGGTGTTTTCATCAATCAAGAACGAAAGTTAGAGGTTCGAAGGCGATTAGATACCGCCCTAGTTCTAACCGTAAATATGTCATCTAGCGATCCGCCGACGTTACTACAATGGCTCGGCGGGCAGCTTCCGGGAAACCAAAGATTTTGGACTCCGGGGGGAGTATGGTTGCAAAGCTGAAACTTAAAGGAATTGACGGAAGGGCACCACCAGGAGTGGAGCCTGCGGCTTAATTTGACTCAACACGGGAAATCTCACCAGGCCCGGACACCGGAAGGATTGACAGATTAACAGCTCTTTCTTGATTCGGTGGGTGGTGGTGCATGGCCGTTCTTAGTTGGTGGAGCGATTTGTCTGGTTAATTCCGGTAACGAACGAGACTCTAGCCTGCTAAATAGGCGTCGTCATTTAGGTGTGCGTGGCTTCGTCACGCAACTCACTGGCGACGTATTAAAATTCTTCTTAGAGGGACCGGCGGCTTCGAGCCGCACGAGATTGAGCAATAACAGGTCTGTGATGCCCTTAGATGTCCTGGGCCGCACGCGCGCTACACTGAAGGAATCAGCATGTTCTCCCTGGCCTAGAGGCCCGGGCAACCCGCTGAAACTCCTTCGTGCTGGGGATTGGGGTTTGCAATTATCCCCCATAAACGAGGAATTCCTAGTAAGCGCGAGTCATAAGCTCGCGTTGATTACGTCCCTGCCCTTTGTACACACCGCCCGTCGCTACTACCGATTGAATGATTTAGTGAGGTCTTCGGACCGACACGCGGTGGCTTCACGGCCGTCGGCGTTGCTGGGAAGTTGACCAAACTTGATCATTTAGAGGAAGTAAAAGTCGTAACAAGGTTTCCGTAGGGGAACCTGCGGAAGGATCATTAACGTGTAACGCGCTCTCGCGAATATGTATATATTATATATGTACGTAATCGTCGCAGCAGTCGTGTAACAACACACAAATATCCTAAACAAACTGAAAGTTTAATGTGTTGTACTTTGAACAACATTCAGAGACGCTGATACTGACGATTTGATTAAGCTTCGTAATCTAGTATACGTTATTATATACACGCGCCGTTGTATTTAATACAATGTTGCGTGTGCGATAATGTTGAAAAATCTCGAAATGTTCAAAATGTCTTGTGTCCGTCTCGCGTCGCGCTCTTAATGAATTCAACGTAGACTGGTTTAAAAAATCCGCACCACGAGTTGCAATTTGAGCGCGTTCGTAAACTATCTTATATATAAACGGTGGGTACATCTTTATAATGCGGTGATGTACATTATATACGTTTATATGTATATTATTTTTTTGAAATAATATAATAATAATGAACCATTCGATTTATGTAACAATATAAAACAATATATTATATCCATGGGGTTAATATTAAACTATTACCCTGGACGGTGGATCACTTGGCTCGCGGGTCGATGAAGAACGCAGTTAACTGCGCGTCATAGTGTGAACTGCAGGACACATTTGAACATCGACATTTCGAACGCACATTGCGGTCCGTGGAGACACATCCAGGACCACTCCTGTCTGAGGGCCGGCTGTATAAAATACATAAGCCACATTGCGTGTAAAATATATATACGTTCACGCGTAATACTATATTTAACGCAGATGACGGTTCCGTGATATGTTACACGTTTTATCGCGTATAACTATATTGCGGTCCGTTTAAATATTGTCTAACGACACACGTTGATTATAATTTATATATCATACGACAATGTTAGAGATTATTATAATATTTGTCGAACGATCGACGGTGTTACCGCTGATGCGCTTTACGGCGTAAGGCGGGGACGCTTTCGACTCTTCGAGTTTAGTGTGTTATGTAACAATATCGCACGTACGAGAGGGTTGATGGCGTGTGCATGTTTTTTTTTTTTTTTGTAAAAAATTAAACAAGTTCAACACCGTTCACATGTCGCGAGACGCATAAATATTATCAATCTCTATATAACAATTGACGTATACACAAAGATATATAAGACTTGAATCATCGACAGTAGGCGGACTCGACGTCCGAAGAGCGCATCGACGCCGTCGTCGTTATCGATCGTTATTATTGTAAAAAATGTAACGTGTCGTAGCGGTTGCGTCGTCGTAACGCTGACGGATATCGCGTCTGCCTCATATTTTTATCGTTGGCCTCAGATCAGGGAGGATCACCCGCCGAATTTAAGCATATTAGTAAGCGGAGGAAAAGAAACTAACTAGGATTTCCTTAGTAGCGGCGAGCGAACAGGAAAGAAGCCCAGCACTGAATCCCGCCGTTGTTCAGGCGGCGGGAGATGTGGTGTTCGGGAGGTTCCGCTTTCTCGTCGCGATCGCTCCTGTCCAAGTTCGTCTTGAACGGGGCCGTTTTCCCGTAGAGGGTGCCAGGCCCGTAGCGACGGAGGATCGCGGCGAGAGGGACTCTCCTTAGAGTCGGGTTGCTTGAGAGTGCAGCCCTAAGTGGGTGGTAAACTCCATCTAAGGCTAAATATTACCGCGAGACCGATAGCGAACAAGTACCGTGAGGGAAAGTTGAAAAGAACTTTGAAGAGAGAGTTCAAGAGTACGTGAAACCGTTCAGGGGTAAACCTGCGAAACTCGAATGAACGAACGGAGAGATTCATCGTCATTCCGCGGCGTACGGACGCGCGATTCGATGTCGTCGGCTTCGGTCGGCCGGCACGACGCGTGTACGTCGACGTCCGCGGACGGCGTGCACTTCTCTCTTAGTAAATACATCGCGACCCGTTCGATGTCGGTCTAAGCGCCGTTCGGGAGCCCCATTGTACCTTCACGGGTACTGTGGGACCGCGACGGTGGCCGACCGGCCTTCGGACGGTAGTTCTGACGAAACGCGCACGCGTTTACAACGCGTCCGGCCCGACGCAAGTCAACGTCGTATCTTGCGTACCGCCTAAGCGCGGACGTATGTGCGGCGAGTCTGGTGTTGCTGCCGTGCAGTCTCGGACTGTGCGCGTCTCTGTCTGCGATGATTCAGTTTCGGGCACTCGCAGGACCCGTCTTGAAACACGGACCAAGGAGTCTAGCATGTATGCGAGTCATTGAGATAATAAAACTGAAAGGCGCAACGAAAGTGAAGGCGCGCGCTTGCCGCGCGCTCAGGGAGGATGGAGCGTCGATCTAGGTCGATCTCTCGCACTCCCGAGGCGTCTCGTTTCCAATCTGTGAATGTAGGCGCGCTCTGAGCATAAATGCTGGGACCCGAAAGATGGTGAACTATGCCTGGTCAGGTCGAAGTCAGGGGAAACCCTGATGGAGGACCGTAGCGATTCTGACGTGCAAATCGATCGTCGGAACTGGGTATA